>JAUYWG010000249.1:2249541-2272032 GCA_034779775.1 Enteromius afrohamiltoni | reverse complement strand
AGTGTGTATACACTGTAGTGCTGGTAAGGATTGCATACAACTTCATGTCTTAAATGGGCGAACTAACCCTTTAAGGCTGCACTTTCATGCGTGCGTTTTCTAAAAATCAAAACATTATGAATTCACATGAAATCACCACATCATGAAATAATTTGGTTTTAAAGCAAAATAGAAGACAGCTTTTTGTGTGTATTATATCAGGAACCCCTTTTTCACCTGCAGGATTTCTGTGCAGTTTAAAGCATCTGTGTGACTCAACATGATGTCATGAGAAATCTGGGCTGTATGTTCTTTTCTGGGCTTATGGTGGGAGTGAAAAGAGAGGGGGGAGGAGAAATGAAGTGACATAATGGGTTGTGTGTAAGTGTACACCTAAAGAATACATCGACACAGGATCTGAGGGGAAGAAAATGTATGTGTGTGAGTGTGTGCGCGATTGCAGCAGCGGCGTAAAGTGCTGTTACGCGGGGGTGGAGAGACAGAGGGAGAAAATAAGAGAGAGAACACAGCTTCTAATAATAACCCTGAGAGGGAACACAATGATTGAGGCGCTGAACACATGGACAGAAGAGAAAAAGACAGAGAGAAAGCTGAAAATGAAACGTAGGCTGGACTTTACAGTAAATGGAGATTGGAATAAAACATGGCTGGTGAGGTGAAAAGAGGATCAGATGTGGAATTATTTTTATCAAACATCTGTCAGACATGTATCTCTGAGCTCTTCTGTCCATGTTTACATCTTCACAGTATTAGCAGGGTTACACCGCTGAAGACGTCTCAGAACTAACTCGGACCACTCCAGATGAGGATCTGTTTGAACATTGGTCAGGTTTGTGTGTGTGTGTGTGTGTAATGTCAGGGCACTAAAACATTTACAGGATTGCGGCAATACTGTGACAGGAACAGAGATAGTGGAGTGCTGCCCTCCTCTGTGTGATGAAGGTAAAACATCCTCCTCATCCTCAAGACTGTCAGGAACAGCTGGAATCAAACAAACAAAACCAACTGGGAATGTATCTGATATAAAAAGAAAAACATACTGTAATCTCCATAAATGTGTGTACAGTAAATGAACATAAGTGAAGAGTCAAAGACATTTATAATGTCAAAAAATATTTATATTTTCTAACAAATTCTGTCTTTTTGAATTTCATCCGTGTCACAGTTTTCACAGAAATATTGGGCGGCACATCTGTTTTCATTATTGATAATAAGAAATGTTTCTTGAGCAGCAATCAGAATAATAGTATGATTTCTGAAGGACCTTTACACGTTTTAGTAAAATACACTTTATTTCAGTGCACTTGCAAACATAAACTGCTTTATTTTTGTACACTATTTTATTTACTTAATACTTTCAAATGATTCTTTACTACTTAAATACTAAAACATAATCCTAAAGATCATCTTTAAAAATACACCCGTTTCTGAATTCCTGGAAATGTTTCTTTTTTCTTTTTCTTTTACATTTGAAAAGAAAAAATAAAAAGACTTTCAAATCACATGAGCCAATATTTTATTCACAATAGAACACAGAGAACATAACAAATGTAGAAACTGAGAAATTGTACACTTCATCTACTAAATTAGTTCATTTTGAATGTGATACCTGCTACAGGTCTCAAAAATGTGGCACGAGGGCAACACAGGGCTGAAAAAGCAAGACATTTTGAAAAGATTCAGCTGGGAGAACATCTAGCAACTAGGGATTTCATGAGTTCACACTTACATATAATCAATTTGGGTAAAGGTTAGGCATATTTGACGTGCCGTCGAAGGAGAAGACTCCCTAGCCTGGGCTACCTCCCCCCATCCAGGTGCTGCTCCTCCGTGTGCACCTCCTCATGCTGGGGTAGGGACAGGCTAAAGGTTTGAAGTCAGGTGGGGGAGGGATGCTGAAAGTCAAGAGATAATGAAGACTTATTTATAGTATGTTCTTTATTGGGGTTCTCTCCTGCACTGATTGGAAGAATTAATAATGAACTGGCCATTTTAATTATCTGTATATGCTCCTCCTGAAATCAGTTTTAGTAGACCTCAGGTCTTAGAGTCACTCATGATTCTGTCAATGACATAACTAAATGGGCTCAGGAATACTTCCAGAAACCATGGAAAATACAATCCTCTGTGCCATCTGCTGATGCCAACTAATAAATCATGCAAAAAAGTTGTCATATGTGAACATGGTCCAGAGGCCTTCATGTCCTGTAGGCCAAGGCTCTTTTAAAATGGACCGTGTCGAAGCAGAAAAGTGTTTTATGAGTGTTCATTTACAGCAGCCTGAGGACAGTAACCTGTAGCAACTAGGGTCCAAACCTGATCCTGGAGGGCTGGTGACCTGCAGAGTTTAGCTTCAACCCTAACTAACCACACCTGAAGCAGGTAATCAAGCTCTTACTAGGCATGTTAGACACTTCCATGGTGTTGAGGGAAGTTGGAGTTAAACTCTGAAAGTGTTAGAGCTAATTATTGTATTATATATACATATATATATATATATATATTATAATAAGTATTTTAGTACATTTGATTACACTTAATTTTTACCTGGGATGGGACTAGAGCATGGGTCATCAAACTCCAACTTTTCTCAACACACCTGCCTGGAAGTGGAGTATTCCTAATAAGACCTTGATTATCTGCTTCAGGTGTGTTTGTTTAGGGTTGGAGCTAAACTCTGCAGGACACCGGCCCTCCAGGACTGAGTTTGATGATCCCTGCTCTAGAGCAATGCTGATAAAGATTCACTGGTGAGCGGAAGAGACTAAAACATTAAAAATGGGTATGCATTGTAATGTTTTATGTATGACTGACCTTGTTTAATCTTGGGGAGTGGTTCAAACAGTGGTCTTTTATTCTGCATTGCGCCACAGCACTAACAAACCCACATATGCACTTGCCAAGCTGGTCAGCGGGGAACAGTTGTTGCACTGTAAATCACAGTATGTTTTCTGTAGGATTTCTAATGAAAAGAGCAGCCATTAAAATATCTTTCAGTCAACAGAACAGCTTTCAGAGCCAAGCAGGATTCTGTGAAATTCCACACACAGGGGGGTTGCTTGTGGTGCCAATTTACATCGCTATGGAAATGCTCATTTAATAACTATAACCATACAGTGGCAATAATCAATAATCATACAGTGAATAGCACAAATTCTTAGGTGATTATAGAATTAATCAAAGCTGAGCTTTTAAAAATCAAAACGTGAGTTTACAAAACAGGCTTTATTTGAGTGAGACACTGAAGCTCCGCTCACAGGTGTCTGAAGACACACCCACAGCAAACACAGACCAGAGAGAGAGAGCATGAGAACAGGTTTCATTCTCACACACCCTTCACAGGCCAGGACGACTTTCAAGGAAACTAAGACAAGAGCCTTCATTATGCAGTGTAAGTCTCAATCTCTGCTTATTCAAGTCTCTTCTTGCTTTATCATTCTATATTTAATGACCAACTGAACCGGGGTTGTTTCCAACAAATATTAAGCAAATCAAAGCAGGTAACCACTTACCTGGATAAAGCCACATGTACTGCCCTTTTCAAAATGTTATCGAATATGCACTTAAAAGTGTGCTAATAAAAAAAAACAAAAAAAAAAAACAGTTATTGGTAGATAACATTAGTAAAATAAAAGTCCACTTAAGTGTACTTAGTCACTTTTTTTCTGAGAATGTACACTTAACAAAATCATTGTCCCTTTGTAGTGCTTTAAGGAAGTTCACTGATTTTGATGTTTCGATCTACATATTAAAGCATATGTAGAGCATTTTATTGTAATTTTAACTGTAGCGTTATGCAATATTAAGCTAATATTTTAAAAGTGTTTAATTGCAACATCATTGCACGACTCAGAATTACAAATATATAAGAAAAAACGTCACACAAGCATCAACAGAAATGTCATTTCTTTTTATTTTATAAAGAAATACATTAAAGTCCTGCTTAAGTATGTCGAAAGTTTGATCGTTTTTTGGTATTTATTTGGACACAAGTAAAAGAGCAGACAACAGTTGGTTGTTTGGATTTGAATGCTGTCGAAGTCAAAGAAAGCCTGTTGTACAGCATTCCTGAGATGACATGGTGACGTCTGCATTGTGCTGTTTGCACGTCCTTCACACATCTGATAAGAAACTGTGACTCTGAGCTTATATAAGCTGTAAATCTGCTGTCTCTCTTACTGTGGCTGGTGAATCAGGACGGATCCTGGGCTTGTCCACCTGTTGCAGTTTTGTTCATCTTACAGTCTTTAATTCTTTTAGAAAGCTTTAATGTATTCCACTATGATCTTACAAATGTGTTGTGTGAAGGGACTGTCTGAAACAGGTTAGGAGGCGTGTCTTACAAAAAGGGACTTTTGTCAGGCCAAGTGCTAGGAACAAGGTTAAGTGCCTTGTTTAGTAATACTTTATTAGGGATATAAACACATCAGTCTCAAAATACATCTCCTAAAATGTTGCGTTTTCCCTTCCAATCTAGGCTATAAATCTCCAGTGAACCTCCACTTTGATTCAGTCTTTATTCAAACACAGCAATTTACAAAAAAAAAAAAAAATCTTCTCACAATCTGGAAGCTGAAGTGATATTCTGAAGGACACAAAAGCACCAGAGAGCTCGAGTAACTCTTCAGATAATGGGCCACCTTCACCTGAAACTAAACATGTGACCTTTGTGTTAACAGCCCACACGCTTAACGCCTACGCTAACACTCCCGATTTAATACCAGGCCTTTCATTATGCTCTGATACCTTCACATTCGCCTGGAGAGTTAGCTTTCTGTACGCTTTAGTCACTATTCAGTGTCATTTATGTTGCTGTTTGTTTTTGTGAATGTTATTTATCTGTTATTGTTTTGTCCTGGATTCTTGTTCAGTGATGGGTGTTCCCAAAAGTCTTTTGTATAGCTGGTGGGATCTGAAAGTCTTTGTTTAATCGCTATTTTCACATATATATTTTAAGTAATTTTGGGGTAAAAGAGCACTGGGTGAAAGCCCCAATATGTGTGTAAAATCTTTATACTTAAAGGTACTTTACACGATTAAATATTTTGTTCTCTTGAACACACTGGATGGAAACATATCTCTATTCACACATTTTTATTCAGGTTGCATTTGGGTGGAAATACAGCTAATGATTCTAATGTTTATTTAGTTTACAAGTTTCAATATCCAATGCACGACATGAATTTACATTTACATTTTAAAAAGCTTTTCTGAAATATATATAAAAACAGAGCTGGCAAATCATCAAAACTCACAACTGTACTTCCAAATTATTGCATTTTGCATTATTGCATTAACAATACAATTAATCTTCATGTGTAGTAAGACAGAACTGCTTTCTTGAAACCACAACCTTCTATCTTCCTGCTCTTTTGCCACTTTTCACTACCTCTGATCTAATCACATCACTTTGTCCCTAAACGAATTGCAGGCCCACAGTCTCCGGGGCGAATCCTGTCGGAGGAGCAGTTCTCCTGCTCCATTTGTCTGGAGGTCTTTGTCGAGCCCGTCTCCACTCCGTGTGGCCACACTTTCTGTAAGGCCTGTCTGCAGGGCTTCTGGAATCACAGCAAGAAGTTCCTGTGCCCCATGTGCAAGAAAGCCTTCTCCAGAAAACCAGAGCTCAGTGTCAACTGCGTGCTGGCCGAGATCGCAGAGCAGTTCCAGGGTCTGTCCACCATGTCCTCGCACGACCGGGCCAACGTCGAGTTTGCCAATTCCCCACAGAAAGACGACGACTGGGGAGACTTTGCTAAAGCGGGAGACGTGCCCTGCGATGCATGCATCGGCCGGAAGATGAAGGCCATGAAGTCATGCCTGAGTTGCCCGGGTTCATTTTGCGAAGCTCACCTGCGGCACCATAAGAAGGGCAAGGCGATGAGCTCACACAAGCTGCTGGAGCCTATACACAACCTGGAGGACAAGATGTGCAAGACACACAAACGCCTCCTGGACGCTTACTGCCGAAACGAACATGTGTGCGTGTGTAAGGAGTGCGCAGAGTCCTCGCACAAAGGCCACGATGTTGTGTCCACCGAACGAGAGTGGAAGAAAAAAACGGTGAGTTATTCATACAGCAGCTACAGGAAACGAGCAAAGAACATTTACATTATCAAATAACAAAACCTTCAGTCTATTGTGAGTTAATGAAAAAAAAACCTCTCATTATAATCTGTGAAGCTGTCTATAAAAAAATAAATCTTATATACTTCATACATATTTTACGAGGTGGCTAATTCGTACGAATTTGTACGAATGACCTAAACATAACCCTGCCCCTAAACCAACCCATCACGTGGTTTTAGACAAATCGAATGAGGTCGTATGAATTGGTACAAATTGGCAAAAATTTGGCACCTCGTACGAATTGCTTGTGAGAATTGTGTTGCGAGAGCTGAATACAGTCATAAAACACTTAAGTGCAAAACTCATCTGAATGCCTTTGATTGGACGCTGCGTTCATAAACTGTCTTGCATCAGCCACAGACAATATCACTGTCTGTCATTGATACACAAATTTCTAAAACCTTTTTCCCACATATGTATACATAAATCCTGTCTTGTATTGCATGCATAACATTATTAAAAAAGGAAAAATAAATAAATAATGCATTTAATGCAATATAAGTTCATGAGTACATCAAAGAAATATTGTCATTTGGGTCTGGCAACTGACTTTTAGCATCACAGCATGTCAAATTGACATTATAATCACAGTAGATTAACAGTGAAATATCCACGCTTGACAGGCTTGTTCATGAGTCTAAATCAAGATAAGTCACAAGATTTGAAGTATAAGATCATAGGGTGTTACAAAGTACTTCAGACAACTCAAAAATCAAAATGGGCCAGACTAACCTGCTACATAATCACTAAAATTTATTTTGGGAGTTTGAAAATTCTTATTGTTTGGTTCACAGAGTCTGCTCGGAAAGAAAAGGTCAGAACTGAAACATCTGATCAAGGAGCGAGAAAAGAAACTCGAGGAGATCAAGCAGTCCATCAAAGTCCTCAAAGTGAGTCCATTTATACTTTGTGTTGCTTCTTTTCTCAGAAAGGCTTGGCCATCTTTAATAATTTTTCTTTGATCAGCTGTATTAAAAACAACATTCTTGAATATATATGTATATTGCTTGGTATTCCTAATTTCTGCCGTTTTGGATTTTTGCTAGAAAGCTACTTTTATCAGTCTTCAAACTTCAGAAAGTCTTAGTACAATGCTAATCAAAAGTGACTAATCTGTAACGGATCAGCAACTCATAATGGATGATAAATTGTAAACTGCATTTGCTGCTTGAAGCTACTGTATGTTTATAACGCATGACAAAACAGCACATAAACAATGTGTCACAATATATTTTATAGTTATCGATATTCATAATCTACATATCTAAGGCAGAATCTGGGACAAATAGGTATTAAAGTGCTCTTCGTGACCACGATTGGGATAAAACGATTTCTAAAAATATCCAGTAACAATTGGAAAAGTCCCAGTACAGACCCAGGCTGATCGTCACCTCTACCTTAGACTGCTTTATTGAGAATATCTGTTTACCTTCTGTGTCATCTGACAAAACCAGTAAGAGCACTGCAAATATTTGCCCATGCTGTCACACCCTCACCAAATGCTGAACAACACCAGCAATGCAGGATTAAAGGAAACAGAAAAAGCCTTTTGCTTTGAAGTGGAAATAAATATATATCTTACAGAGTTACAGGAAGTATATTTGTCTTAAAGTGGAAACAGGCAGAGTTGACATTTGGGGCAAATGACATCAGTATTGACAAATACCCCCAAAAGTGGATCCTTTCCATCTGTGATATTTTATCCTTCCTGTGCGATCGGATTCAGGTTTGTCTAAATGGCATGCAAGGTTAACGTTCCAGTGTTTTTGCCTGTCAATAACTGTAAATAGAGCACAGGGCCATCGTGAGTCACATTTAAAAATAAAAAGAGGATCCAATTACACAGAGGGTGGAGGGAAACACAGACAGAAAACAGGCAAAAATAACTCATATTAGACTCATTAATGCTTGATTACGGTAATTACTGTAGACAGAGATGTTGGAGCAGGTAGGCATGGCAGATGAGCTGAACTGAAGGTGAAGTGTTTGCATCAAGACAGTTCTTCAGTGAGTTGAAGTGGTTCAACCGGTCTGTCCTGTCAAAGCACTCGGCTGATGTTCAACATGTTCATGTTAGCATGCGATCTCATGAGTTACAACGCATGTGTTTGTCACGACCCTCTCTGGTCTCTGTCCTGGAAAAGTTCTGTGCATTTTCACAACAGAAAAAAAAAGTTACCATCATGATCCTGTAAAGCTCACCTGCAGCACAATAGTGATGATGCTCTGTGCTGGGTTTTGGTTTGGTTCTGGTTTGAAAATTAAAGATGCACTAGTGGACTAAGTTTGAGTCTCTGATGAATGGTCTGCTATTTACACCAAAAGCAAAACAAATGGCAAAACATGAAGCTTTTAGATGTTTTGCCACCACACTACAAAAAGCAACACAAATACGAATAATAATTATAATAACAGTGTGTTGTTGTTGTTTGTATGGCTCAATTTAAAAATCAGCTGTAAAACATTGGAAAATTAAGTGAGATTCCATAAAATGCATTTTATTACTTCTCATTCTAAATCTCATTCACAGGTCTAAAGGTTTTGATATGAACTCAGCATGACTAAAGTCAAACACTTTTTCACCAAAGAATCTCTGTTTGTGAATGAGAAGTGAGCAGTGTTGGGGAAAGTTACTTTTAAATCAATATTACAATATTGTGTTACTCCTTTCAAGTAACTGATTACATTGCGTAATTACTTTAATGGAAAGTAATGTGTTACGTTTACACCAAAGTTAAATTAATATTCTACAAGTTGAAGGAAATGTAAATTCATGTCTGTACAGTACAGGGCTGTGAATCACATGAAGAAGGTGACGCAAGAAAAGAAAGTTCAGTATAGTTCAGTTTGCATTTGACCCGTTCTATTCTTTTTGAGAAATATCTGTTTCTGTGCAGGTGAAATGAGCAAATATATGTTTATATTTGGTCTAAAACTACAGTAATGTCACAGCACACACAGCAAGTACATATCACTGCAGTTTCCAAAAGAAACCTTTTCAATAAATAATGCATCATTGTAACACAATTACTTAAAGAATGTCATGTTATGTCATGATATTTGAATAATAGCGTCACACATATTCAGCTTCAAATCTATGAGTTTTCATAGACGGTATATTTGTTTGGTAGCTCACGCAGTTCAGGGATGTACTTGCGAGGAGGCGAGGAGCTCCGACAGAACAGTTCAGATCTTTGTAAAAGTGTGATTTGTATTTGAGAGCAGCAGCACGTCAGTTACAGGTGAGCTGTATAACAGACAGGTGGAGTGTGTAAAGCCTATCGTCCTCTCTGTGTTCAGGACAGCAGTCAGAAGGAGATCGAGGAGAGCTGGGCGGTGTATGCCGAGCTGCAGCGGCTGCTGGAACAGTCTCAGGCCGAGCTGCTGGAGCTCATCACCTCACGACAGAAACAAGCAGAGCAGCAGGCCAAAGATCTGGCGAGCGGCCTGGAGCACGAGCTCAACACCCTGAGAAAGAGGAGCAGCGAGCTGGACGCGCTCAGCCAGACACAAGACAGGGTGCTCTTTCTACAGGTCAGCATTCAAGGTTTCTATAGTGAACTAGTGTCTGCTTCTGAGCTTTATTAAAGCTAATGTTTCCCTTGCAGTTCCTGCCATCCCTCCCTCCTCCGCCGGAGCCATCTGATTGGTCGGCGGTGTACGTGAACACAGATCTGTATCTCAGCACCATCAGAAAATCTGTCTGCACTCTGGTGGACAAATTCCAGCAAGAGGTCAAACGGCTTTATGGGAAAGGTGAAGAACCGTGTCCAACCATTCCCTGCACTTTCCTTAAATTAAACTGCTAATTTGCATAATCTATATAACCTTCATTAAGTGTTTTTTTTTCACTTTCAGAACTAAGGAAGCTGCAAAACTATGCAAGTAAGTGCTATGAAACGGTTCAGTGCACTGAAACGGATCACTATAATGTTTCAGTCTTTCCCAGCTGAGTGAATATTTCAGCATAATGTTGAAGATATGAGACACACAGTTATATTTAGGTCAGGGTTCAAGCTTCAAGCCAGTCTGTTCCTCTAGAGGGCAACTTTGAGCTGACTGCCGCTGCATTATAAAGTATTGCACTGATTTATGACGAACTCAGTGTGAAGTAACTGTAGTGATTAAGCAAATGTACTTCATTTCTCTACTCTTTTTTTGAGGAAATGCTTCTGAGCCATACCTACAAACCAAAATATCCAGAGCAAATCCAGAGTAAATCATGCTCTCACATATAATAAAAACAGCCAATACAATTTTAGTGTAAAAAGCAATTGGTCACAATTATAAAAATCCATGACCATCCATAAAGTATGGATTTATGGACAAACCTGATTCAGAATTAAACACAGATTTTGTAATACAGACAAAATACTTCATTCATGTGGTAAGATAAAAAAGTCTTATACCAGGCTTAAATCATTACAAAAATGGTTAAAAGTATATCATCAAAAGCCTTCTTCAGGACTCACATCAGCTTCTCAAACAGGTATTCTTAAACTAGTGTTAATTATTGAATCATCATAGACAGCTGGTTATATGTAGGTGTGACTAAAGCCTATATTTTTAAATACAATATATATATATATATATATATATATATATATGGGAGAAGAAAAAAAAAATATAGCAATTTTGTAGCATCATCATGGCGCAAATTACAAAAGCTAGGAAGAAAATATAAAAAAACAATCTCAGATTATGTCACGTCTAAGAAATTATACTCAAAACATAATAAAGTCAGCTGATAATGAATGTAATGATAATTAAGTAAAATCTAAAGAGCAACGCAATTTGTGTTTTCTTTTTCTTTCTTTTTAACCACAGTTTAATGAAATGATCCTTTTGACTGACTTCCATTTTGAATGGACTGATCAGGACTAATGCAGGACTGATTTCTGTCTGGTCCTGTAGGCGAGGTGATCTTGGATCCTGCCACAGCTCAGCGTGATCTCTGTCTGTCCGAGGACGGGCACCAGGTGCGCTACGAAGAGCAGCGGAAGGGCTCCACGCATTCGGACGCTCCGCGCCGCTTCAGCCCAGCGCTGTTCGTCCTGGCGCGTGAGGGCCTTTCCTCCGGCAGACACTACTGGGAGGTAGACATCGGACACAAGACAGCTTGGACCATCGGAGTGGCTCGCGGGTCGGTGAGACGCAAAGGAGAGATCCGCCTCAGTCCAGAGGGAGGCTTCTGGTGTTTGTGGCTGAAGAGCGGAGAAGTGAAAGCTCTTACTGGCAGCAGAGTTCCTCTCAATCTCGCCACTCTGCCTCAGAAGCTGGGCATTTTTCTGGACTACGAAGCTGGTCAGGTGTCCTTCTATGATGTGAAGACACGCTCTCATCTCTACACCTTCACTGATGCCTTCACTGAGAGCGTCTACCCCATTTTCAGCCCTTGCATCAACCAGGACGGAAAGAACCCCGGAGCTCTGGTCATCACTGCTGTTAAACATAGCTGAGGCGACAAACTCACTCCAGTGCATTTACTAAAAAAGACTGTTACAACACTGAAGACTTTCCTTTGGACTCTGTTCTTTCTGTGAATCTTACAACACATTATGTTGGCAGGCATATAGTGTACAAAGTGTTTCCATTACAGATTTGACCAAAACCTTGGCAATTGTGTATCTTTAATAAAACAGTACAGAGAGATATGTGTGTGGCTGGAATGAACACAGACATTGACTAGAGAGACCCCAACGCCTTAAAAAACGTTTCCATTGCAGTGAAAAATTGCCTGAAAACCACCTCATGCGAGTATATTAACTTTTTTTTGCCATTTTGAGTTTTATATTTTACATTTGTGCAATTTGAAGGGTATTAGAAACGTGGCACATATGCACTACCGTGAAAATGTTTGGTGTCAATAATAAAGAAATCAAGTCTTATTCAGCAAGGATGTCTTAAACTGATCAAAATAAATATATATATTTTAAATGAAGGTTATTTTTTATTTATTTCTATTCTAGCAACACTGATACTGTATTGATCAGTAATGTTCATTGAGCTGCAAATCTTCATTTGAATGATTTATATTTTAAATATTTCACTATATGACTGTTTTACTCAATTGTAGATGAAATAAATGAAAGCTTGATGAGCATGACTTTAATGACAACTTCTTTTTGATCAGATTTATCTGTTGCTTTCATTTCCCCTGTTTATTCCTAATTGTTGCTTCCTATATATTTGCATTTTTCATTTTGTTTGTGTTTGAAATGCAATGAAAAAGGCTTTGAATTTATCGTCACCAAACTTTTAAACGGTTGTACACTTTAACTCTGTTACTGTTAACGTGAATGTTAGGCTTCAGCATTTTTCATCTTTTGAATCGAAGCGTAGAACTTGCTAAAATCAGTCATATATTTAAATTGGTTTTACTGAGTGATACAATGTTATGATTGGCGCTGAATGTGTAGTATGTATAAGCTCAGTTGAAATGAACTGTATAGATCAGATCATCTGTGTTCATTTTTATAACCAGGGTGTCATAATGTTTGGATACGGGTGTTTAATGAGTTTATTTTCAGAACTTTTGAATAAAATCCATAATATCTACTTGTCATTCCATGGTCCATATATATATATATATATATTTATATGCATAATTGTTAAATAAAAGCAACTTGAGTGGGTGAATGGTTAATATTTCTTGAAGCTGTATTCAGGCGTGTAAAAGTGAAACTAGGCTATGGAGGAGGGGTGAGGGGATATTTCAGGGTAACGGGGGGTGTCAGCTGTCCCGCATGTCACTGCTGTCCAGACCAGGACGATCATTGTGGTCACAGGCATTCGACTACAACAGACTGCTGGTGAGTCTCCTTTTAAAACACTGTAACTCAAGTCAAAATGTTAGTGAAGATGTTTAAAGGAACTGCATGTTCTGCTTGTCATTTCAGCAAATACTGTACATAGCCAAGATGTGCATACAATTATTTGTTTGATAATGAAAGCATGCTCAAAACATCTTCTGTTGCCAGATAATATTGCTGAATAATTATTGCCAAGTCTGCAAAAATGTGTTTAATAATCAGCTTTTAAAAACGAGTAGACTGAATGGTGCTATGGATCCAAAAAGAAGCAGGAGTCTGGGAAGCCTTGTATTTTTGGAGTGATGTTAATCTTTGGTCCTATGAATAGCCAGGCTTTACATATTCCTGAAGTCTTTCTGTTTCGAAGACTGCTGCGTGAGCCAACATGCGGATAGCTAATTAAATCCAAATGACTTTGTAAATTTAGCACACTGCAAAGCTGGCAATAATGTCACCAAGTATGTTTAAAAAAGGACTGGATAATTCATCTGTTTTAAGGATCCTGTTCTAATTCTGTTCTAGTTTTATGGGATAAAATCAACATGAGTTAAAAGCTGATTACTTTCTTATGACATATTCCTGGTCTTATTGTGCACCATTCATCATCCACACTACTCCATTTTAATCTCTGGAAGGTCCCTGAATTATAGAGTAGGCCTACTGTTGTAGGAAATGCAGCCTTTATAAAACTTTATCAAACAATAAAAAAAGTTAGTTGATCATTTAGAGCCTGAAGCCCTGCTCCATAAACATAAAACATCCTGATGATGGATAATCTCAAATTCCACCCTATTTGATTCCATTTTTGTCATAACATCAATATGTTTTGCTCTTAGATACAACGCATTATGGAAGTAAAATTGGCTGTGAATTCAGGTTTGTGTTGACTTCAATAATCTATAAGTGTTGTTCACTACTGTTGTTTACTGGTCACCTCTATGTCTGTCTGTGGGGTTTACAACCAATTAAATGTGTTAAATAGCTTGTGACTAAACCTCATAACTCTATTGGATGTTTAAACAGGTATAGCACCACCCCACATCAATATTAAATGCAATGCATGGGTAAAAATATTTTCTTCACTGAAGAAACGCTTTGTTCATAGGTTAACGCTTTCATCAGTTTTTAGAGCACCTCTTTTTGAGATCAGGGGAGTGAGGTTTACTTGTACAGCACCTTCCTGCTGGCCTCCATTGTATGTGTGTGTGTGTGTGTGTGTGTGTGTGCGAATTGTTCAAAGCTGGAAGTCTGCATTTGTTTGCAGGGCACATTATTCTTCCTCTGTATGTACAGGAATGGCATCTCCCACCAGCATGTTAGCAGAGGAGCAGGTGCACTGTTCCATCTGTCTGGATGTGTTTACAAATCCTGTCTCTATACCTTGTGGACACAATTTCTGCATGGCCTGCATTGGCAGCTACTGGAAGTCCAGTGCCCTCTTCATGTGTCCAATGTGCAAAAAGACTTTCTTCAAACAGCCAGACATCAGCATCAACACAGTGCTAAGGGAAATCGCTGAGAAGTTTAAGGAAATGAAAACCAGCCCAGTTGCAAACCTTCAGAAGACAATGCAACCGATCCCAGGACAGAGCCCTGTGGAACTCCCCACAGAAATGCCTGAACTGATTCCTCCTAATGGACCGTGGGCCCAGGTGGTGTCCTGTGACGTGTGCACTGGCCCTCAGCAACAGGCAGTAAAGTCTTGCTTGGTGTGTTTGACATCTTACTGTGAGGAGCACTTAAGGACTCACACGTCCCGCTTCACCAAACACAAGCTGATCGAACCTGTGCAGAACCTGGAGGACCGTATGTGTAAGAAGCACGAGAGGTTACTGGAGCTATTCTGTAAGAAGGATCAGACCATAGTGTGTGTGCTGTGCACAGAGATGGACCACAGGGCACATTACACTGTTCCTGTCGAGCGAGAGTGGGCAGAGAAAAAGGTAAACACACCACTGTTTTTACAGTGGCCATTTCTTGTATTTTGTCCACCACATATAAAGACCAAATGAGAACACTAAAGTGTTTTTATTTATTAAAACTCTCAGGGTGGACTGAAAAGACTCAATCTATATGTCACAGATAAACATGACACACTCAATATGCAATATACATAATGCTGACACATAAGTGCAAAATCCCAGTCAATGTTAAGCAACAGTACATGTCTGTTGAATATTCCCAGTTCATATATAAATAATTGTATGTGCACCTTAAATCCTCACCAAAATCAGACACAGTCAGACATCTTAGAAAATAAAGGCAGCAGCAAGATCCTAGGCTAGCAGAGGTTAACTTAACTTATTATGTGCCAATTTCAACTAATATGCAATTCTGCATTGTTAGTGTATAAATGACAAAATATGGTATTTTCTACAAAGTATACAAATTCAGTAGGAAAATAAATAAATAAATAAATGTTTAACACAATACATTGTGTTTGACAGGCTTTGTTGAGGAAAACTGAAGCTGAAGTTCAGCAGATGATCCAGGAGCGTCTGAAGAAAGTTGATGAGATCAAACACTCCATAGAGTTAAACAAGGTACAGTAAGTCTCTGTTATGTGTGGCTCACCTGAAGTGCTTCAGCTGAGTTAACATGTACAGATGTTAGCCTATCCTTTCATCAGTGCGGTGATCCATGTGAATGAAGGTACTGACTTATTGACCACAACTAGATTAAATAAACATCGCCATAAAGGTTATGAAATGCAGACATTCAACAAAGCCAGCACTAAATATTTTGGAGTGATAAAAGGCAGTTTCTTTTTTTATTGTTTTATTTATTTATTGGTCTGCATTGATAAGTGTGCCTCTCTGTCTGATCACAGAGCAGCACTCAGAGAGAAGTCGAGGACAGTATGCAGGTGTTTGCAGACCTGATCCAAGCGATCCAGAAAGCCCAGGCCGAACTGGTCCTGGACATCGAGGAGAAACAGAGGAAGACAGAGAGCTGGGCCAACGGACAAATACAAGACCTAGAGCAGGAAATAGATGTTCTGAAGCTGAGGAACACAGAGCTAGAGTATCTCTCACACACTGAAGACCATATTCACTTCCTGCAGGTGGAGAATTTTTACCTATTATTTTTTATAAAAAAAAAAAAAAAAAATATATATATATATATATATATATAGTGTTAAAAACCAGTAAAAATGTTTTAACATTAAGTACAGCCACCTCATTTAAAGGAGGTTTTATTCATAGTCTGCCAGTCTGCTTCTTTAATGTTCACTGTGTTTTTCTTCAGAACTTTCCATCATTAATGTCTCACCCACACACTAAAGACTGGTCTGAGACCTGTGTGTATGCGGATCCATGTGTGGGCACCACCAGAAGAGCTGTGCTCAAACTAGAGGAGACTCTTACTGAAGAAGTAGAAAAACTTGCAGAAAAAGGTAAGAACTTGCACATCACTGTGTCTGCCTTGATAATGTTTATTTATTGATTAATGGCTTTTTATCTCATCGTGAACAGAGCTGAGGAGGGTTCAGAAGTACTCAGGTATGTTTGATCTGTCATTCATCTTTAGGCCAGTCTTGTGTGTTTATCTTGTCCTGGTAGGTTGGTTTCTCGCTCATGTGTCTGCTGTATGTTCCCTATGAAGGGGACATCATGTTTGACCCAGACACAGCGAACCCCTGGCTGCAGCTGTCGGAGGACGGCCATCAGATGCGTCATCTGGGTGCGTGGCAGGACCTGGCGGACACACCGGAGCGTTTCGACACAGTGGTGATCGCGTTCGGCCGTGAGGGGCTTTCCTCGGGACGCCGATACTGGGAAGTCCAGGTGGGAGAGAAGGACGACTGGTACATCGGTGTGGCCCGGGCATCCGTCAACAGAAAAGGTCGTATTTCAGTGAGCACGGCTCATGGCTACTGGGCTCTGGCCATGAAGAAAGGCCAGGAATACCGCGTGTCCTCCTCTCCACCCCTGCTGCTGTCTATCGAGCCCAAGCTGAAGAGAGTCGGCGTCTATGTGGACTACGAAGAAGGACAGGTGTCGTTCTACGACGTACTCAACAAAAGTCACATCTACACCTTCATGGACTCGTTCAGAGAGAAACTCTTCCCATTTTTCTACCTCTACTGCTGCGACAAGGCCTCAGACACCATGATGATCTGTCCTGTTCAGGAGACGTCTCAAACTAAACAGTGCTGAAGCGTGACTCTACAGTACTCTTTCTGTATGTATGCTCGGGAGATGCTTTCTTTGGCTTTTTAATAATTAATATATGTGATCTTGGAGCACAAAATCCGTCATACGTACAGGTGAGCACAGGCGTATTTGTACCAGATTCATTTGGACAACATTAAAGACATTTTTCTCAATATTTTAGATGCTTTTTTTTGTACCCTCAGATTCCAGATTTTAAAACAGCTGTATCTCAGTCAGAAATGGTCCTGTCCTGACAAACCATACATCAATGTGTGATAATGCCAAAAAATCTAAACTTTAAGGAATTGACCCTTAAGACTGTTTTTGTGGTCCTGGGTTACATACGGATATTTCTACAAAGAAAGGTTTGTCAGTTTTATTGCATGATCACTCAAGAGGAAACAACCAAACCATACAAAACGGAAAAATGAAATACATATGAGATATAATATGTAGTGAAATACAACTGAAATCTACATGTTAATCAGCGCAAGTGTATACGTTTGATATAATTAAAAATTAAGTCACACTTTATATTAGGTGGCTCTAACTGTACTTACAGAAACAAATAAGTACAGTTTACTAATTGTGATGATTATTGTATTGGAAGGGACAGGTTTGGTGGTGTGGGTAGGTTAAAGGTAGATTAAGGTGTATGGTCAATAGTGTAATCACAAATGTAATTACATAAATTAATTAAAGATGTAATTACATATAGGTATACTTAAACACAACATAAAAAACATGTATCATTAATTGATTCATTTAATTAATTTGATTAAGTTTAAATGTGTAATAAATTATTCATTTAAATGAAAGCACATGCTAGTTAATGCCACCTAATATTAAGTATGACCAAAAATGTAAATAGAAATGTGCATGAGCACATTTATAGATGTTTCTACAAAAAATGTAATCTGCTGTATTGCATGACCATGTGAGCAATTATGATAAACAAACAAGCAAAGCATACAAAACAAATGAATCAGTATAATCTGTTTACACATTTGTACTTGTTTGTGAATAACTGAAAATAAACATGAAAATCAGTGCAATCTGTTTATTAGACCCATTTTCACACATCAAGGCATTAAACTACCAATGTGAGCAGCACAATCATTTCTCTATCATTTTATCAAATAAGTATAACTTTTGGATGAGGTTTTGGCAAAACTGGTCAGATTTGAAAGAATATATAAATTAAATGTGAAGTATGTGCTTAAAAAAATATTAAATAATGGATAGTCTTAGACACTGTACTCCGTGTGTCAGAAAATAAGAAAACAGATACATATTTGAGGGCATACTCCAGACTGTAGATCAAGGGTTTCCCCCAAAACTTCCTGTTTGATCCATTTTCTATTTCTCAAACGGATGTTTTGACCAGTGGATGGTGCTGTCATCACGTTTATCAAGTTGTTGCTGGGCTTTAGACTTAGCTGTAACTTCATAGTTTAATCATTCATATATTTATTTTTCCCCACTAAAACACAGTGTTTCAGAGAAACTTGATCATTATCCGTGTACACAAGCAGTAATTATTGTGCACTCCCTACGTGAAATATGATATGAAATGGAAAGTCTGTCAGGGGAGTCTGTGCATCAGGTTTATACTGGATATTTTGCACTATAATACACGTTTAGCAACACACTGCCAGCATCTATATTTAACACTGTTGAAGGGAATGATCCTCACTAGTGACATCTCTAGGTATGTTGTGTCACTACAGCGGGGTTAACATCTCAAAACAATCCAGCTCAAGAGCAAGTTAAAGCTGTCTATGATGTAGAAAGGTCCTCAATGAATTACAAGAGTAGATTACCAGAAGTGTATATATTATCATGTTACTTCTTAGAGAAGTTGTATTTATTGGTTGTTATGATAAACATTCATTGATTTTACTTTGAAACTAATGCTAGAATGCATCATTTCTTTGTATGGTTAACAGTTTGTAGTGTTGTATTCATTCTGGGTGCTGGTTTTATACAGTAGTAGGTGAGGCAGATGGTAAAATTACGTTTCCTTGCTAGCACTGTTGTTTCAGGATCAACAAAACACACTGATCTGTGAACTTTTGACTGTACTGACACAGTGAATGTGTTTTGTTCATGATGTTGTAATATCTCACCTGACTTGACCCTGACACGAGTTCTACCCAGAATCCATCATTCTGCTCCTGCGGCTGCCACAACATAACTCTGTGAGGAGTGTCAAGGCCAGGCTGACTCATCAGTAGATCGTGGCTTGAAGTCTTTAGAAACACTCAAGTGCTGACATTTCAAACACTTTCATCTTATGAATAATTGTCTTCTTTTTTTTTCAGACCTGACAGATGTTTTTCCCCCCATAGAGATATTAAACTCAAGCCTTCATTTCAGAAAGTGACTAATGTAAGCAGGTAGAATTTAAAGTAATTATATTTTTCCGAGCACGCTCAGCACTCTTCTCTTGAGCAAGCACACACTTTCCTCTACATGAGCATTCACTCGTCTGTCCTGCTCTCAGCCTGTGATTTACACACAACAAACGATGTGAAAGAGAGAGAGACAACCTACGATTATTGTTAAGCAATAAGGGTGAGCAGTATTACAATAGATAAAGATTTTTGTAATATTACTTTACATTACTGTTTTTCTGTGACTTATCAAATAAAGTGTCTTTTCTTTTTTTTTTAAATACAGTAACTATTGACTTTTCACGGTAGTCTGTAAACATTCCCATAGATAGATAGATAGATTTATTGAACATGTTTATAAAATAAAAACATCATATTATTATAAATAATTAAAAAAAAGTATTTTAAAAGGTTACTTTTAGCAAACATTTGGAGAAATCACATTTAAAAGGACAGTACCCTGTTCATTAAAATATTCTTTAAAATAAATATAAAAAATATTGCTACACAATATAATATAATTTAATTTTCACTTCAAAATGTGTTTGCTTTTTAATCCACAAAGAGTACAGAAAACGTTCAACACAGTCTCACGACCAAATCGTACGTATTCGTATGAGGTGGCTAATTCGTACAATTTCTGTATGATTTGTCTAAAACCCCATGGCAGGCAGGTTTAGGGGCGGGGTTAGGTGTAGATCATTCGTACAGATTCATACGAATTAGCCACCTCATAAAATATGTACAAATTGCGATAAGATCAGCCCTCACTTTCACACAGAGATGTTGCTTTGATTAACAGGACAAATGACCAGCGGACTTGAGTTGTTCCCGTCTCTGTTGGGATGAGGGTTGAAGTACGGACGGATGGCTTCGTTAAAGCTGCACTGAGTGAACGTGTAAATATGTGACAGAGCATCCATATCATAGAAAGAGACCAGAGCCTCCTCGAAGTCCACAAACAACCCCAGCTTCTGGGGTTTGGTCTTCAGCTGGAACTGGACTGGAGGGTCTGCCAAAGCTCCATACATGCTTTGACCGCAGAGCACGATGGCCCAGTAACCCTCGCTGGGTTTGTAGGACACTTTGCCCTTCCGGTTCGCTCCGTCTCGCACCACCCCCAGCTCCCAGCCCACCTTATTCCCCACCTCCACCACCCAGAAGGCTCTTCCCGAAGTGATGCAGGGTTTTCCCAGCACTCCCCCGACCTGGTCGAACTGTTGCGGGCCGCCTGGGATGTCGTGAGTCGCGCCGGTACCTCGCACCTCTTTACGGTCTTCAGACACCTCTAAGTGCGGATGCGCCGTTTCTGCGTCCAGAGTCACGTTTACTGCGCAGATGTTTACATGTTTGAGAGATTGGTAAACATACAACATGAAGAACTAGTTCAGAAATTGTTCCTAAACATACCTGAGAAGCTGTGAATCCTTCTGATTTCTGTAAAAAAGAAAAGATAACATCAAATCAAATTGGCAAGTGTGAGAGTGGAGCTTGGTCCCACTTGGTGTTAGATGGCCTCATATGTATTTGCCTCAAAACATGAGTACAGTTGTTCATATTGTATTACAAAACACTAATTGCTATTAAGGGTGGATACGGGTAAGGTTAGGGACAGGTTTGGTGGTATGGGTAGGTTTATGGGTGGTTAAGGTCAACAGTGTAATTTTAAAGGTAATTGCAGAAAGTAGTATTATAAATTACTTAGGAATTTTTAAGAATATAAGTACAATGTAAAAACATGTATGCTAGTGCAGTGCACCAATGATTAACTTAAACGTAGGAACATAGTAGTTAAGGCCACTTAATATAAAGTGGGATATCTCTGATATACACCTGTTTAGTAACCACATTCATAAACAATGAAACTTCAATGTTTCTGTAACGTAGCCTACATTAAATTATACATCAGATACTGTCATATCAAAACATCAAGATCTCAGGTGTCATTCTTGGATGCACATAATCAAGTTATTATATTTTAATTATAATTATAATCAAAATTGCATTTAAAAATGGCACTTGCATGTAAAATATTATATAACTAGAATAAAAGGCTACTTAAATAACAGACACGTTCAAGTTTCAAAAGTATTAAAGTATATTTTAGTTCATCATAAATTCTTGTCAGTATATTCAGCAGTATCTTTCACAGACAATAAATGTGATTATGAAATAACATAAAGATGTACTTAAGTCTTAACTTAACTGAAACGTTTAACCCAGCTGTTGATTAAGCAACCTGATCGCTGGGTTTGTCCATATATTACCCAGCACTGGTTGTATTTAACCCAGCATTTTTAGAGTATGCTCTCTCTAAAGGTGTGCTGAAGTGTAGCAATTTAACGCAGATTCTCAGATATGATCACTCACCAACAGTGCAGAGTTTCTCCAGATGCAACTCAATCTCGTCCTTTAACTCTTTCATGGTGTTTCTCATTGTGCCAAAGTTTAACTCTGTGTCAATGGAAAGTGTCCAGTCATCTGGTAACTCAGCTGGCACGACCGGATTGGACTGAGAAAGGACAAAACACACTAAACATTTAGGAAATATATTAGAATTGTTACTTCTTAAATTGTTAGTCAGGTTTGACTAACCTGGATGAAGATTATGTCGTCTTCCATATTCTTTGCACGATTCAAAGACTCAATGGCCTCTTTGTACTTGAGGATGTCTTTTTGTATTTGTTGTGTCTTTTCGTCCACCTCTTTCTCCAAACACCTCCTCCCATCCTCCAGAGGAGCGAGCAGCACCTGCTCTTTTTTCCTCAGCTTCTCCATCAGTGCCACAAACACCTCATGTATTTCCTGCTGCTCCTTGTCCAGCAGAGCCTGGGGATCAGACGTGTGTCGGACAAAAATTAAATACATTTTCTTGATCTACTCTACACTAATCGGACTGGATCCTTTCTTTGGGTCAGGATTGTTATTAAATTTGAATTTTTGCTAAATTAGATCAGGCAGAAATAAAATATAAATCATAATCATAATCATATATATATA
>JAUYWG010000249.1:2215677-2249441 GCA_034779775.1 Enteromius afrohamiltoni | reverse complement strand
TGAAGGCTGCTCTTTTGCGGCTCAAATCAGCACTCATATCCGGGAAAATATGGACCCGTGTTCCGCGAAATGTAAGTACCCCGCGCTTCCTGGAGGCTTGAAGAATCTTGGCTTTATCAGAGAAATAATGAAGACGGAGGCTAGGGTACGATGAGCACGATCCAAGACTACTGATTGAAGATCCGATATATCCTCACCTAGAACCTCCGAGAAAAAACTGGACATGAAATCAGTGGGTCGGCCCTTCTCCAAATCTTCAGGTATGCCTATAATTCGCAGGTTTTGGCGACGACTTCTGTTTTCGAGGTCTTGTTGTTGTTCCTGCAGTTTCGATATTTGTTTTTTTAGAGTTGAGATTGTAGTTTCAATTGTACCAAGCGAGTCATGATGAGAGTTGAGTGTTGTTTCCATTTTCTCCATGGTAAGTTAAGCGCAATTAACGTTAATAAAATAAAGATCAATGAGAGCGCGAGCAAAACACGTCTATCTCCTCATCTTGCCACCGGAAGTCCCGGACTTCATCACTCTTAAAACCAGGAGGACATGATTGCCTAATATGTCTAAAACCTTGGAACCATCAGGACTTCGAGACTGCATCGGACCCTCACCAAAGAGGCAATGCAAGTATCGTACATATATCTAAACAAAAAGGAAACACAGGGAAGAACACACTTTAAATACACAACATGACAAAGGGAGAGCTCAAGACAACTGGGGAACACAGCTGGAAACAAATCAAATAATCAAAGAGGAGACAGAAACTGGGTTACAAGAGGGCGGAGTTGACAGGACACGAGGCAAAGTGGGTAAATCATGTTTATTGTGTTATAAATCATACTCTTAAAAGCTATAACCACAAATAAGTAAATATTTTGATACATAATAAACTTCTCTTAATAGTTTATACGATAAGTAAATATTATTTCTGCCTCTTACTAAACAGAAGTCAGATATCAGAGCTGAGATCTTATCATCAGATAAACCAACAACCAGGAACCAGCAGCAGAAAAAACGTTAGAAAGAGCTAGACACACAGACAGAACGAGAGAAGAAGTCAACCAAGATCGGAAACTTTTTCATGTTATGAGCACAGTGCTGTAGAAATCTCCTGAATATATTCAGGTAAGACACAGTTTTTCTATTTTCTGACTTTATTCATTGAATATAAACTGACATGTAATGCAGACTGAAATGCTTGAATGTTTTTAGCCTGTGTTTGTTGTTTGTTTTGCTGAAATCATAAGCTGTGCATCTTCTGAAAGTCACTTAAGATGCAGCACTAATACAATTATTTTTTTATTTATTAGATATTTTCAGCTGAATAACTAAAAGGGATCAGAGAGTTCAAAATATGGACGATCATTCATGCAAGCTCGGAGTTTTCTGCTCAGAGTTAAAGGTCAGATTGTCCATCTTCATCGTCATTGGTGCGTGTGCAGGTCTTCCAGCTCTGGTTTGGTCTGTCAGAGATCTAATTCTTCACAGAAAGAATGGACACAGTATTTCAATCTTCATCATCCTCCTCCTCTTCACTGACTTTGTTGAGCTCTTCACGAGTCCCTACATACTTTTAAAATATCTTAGTGCTGAGATGATCTCCTGTAAGGACTGGACATGTAGGGTGTTGTCATGTTTATGGTGGTCATCAAGAGGCTGTGGTATCCTCCTGAACCAGCTGGTGGCACTAGAGGGACTTCTCTCAGTGAAATATCCACTTAATACTGCTTTTGTTTTCTCTTCACCATGTTTTATCATTTTATACATAGCTGTGTTACTCTTGCTCTTTATTTCTGTTGTTGTTTTAAGTCCCATTCTTATAATTTCTCTTGTGTTAGTTGTGTCATTGATTACCTGGATAATACCTTGTGGTGTTTCATGTTCTGCTGAACGTCTCTCTCACACATCAAGGAAACCAGATTATCACATTTTGGCTGTTTTCATATACAATCTGCTGGCACTGGTGCTTTATCTGTTAGGGGGACTCAATTTACATTTATCCATTGTTTGGCCTTTTAATAATTATTTTTTGTTTATTCCTTATCTCCTGACAAGTATGAGATTGATTTCAGATCCTCTCCTGTGTGTGCTCGTCTGCAGACAAAATATTAGAATTCAAACATCACAAATATCTCAAGAAATGGTTTAGTTTGAGGAAGACTGGTAAGACATGCTATTTATGATTCATGATATTTGGACTGTTGGGCTCAGTCTATTAATGTTTTAATAAAAGCATATCATCTTATTATAATTAGATATAAATAAAACGTTGCCGTCTACAGAACACACACGTGTTCCTACATCTTCCTATCCTATACATCTTATTATGCTGTTATTAAACTAAAATGTGAATAAAAAAATTAATGACTGACTGAAAGAGACATGTATAAAGTACTTTATTACCGTTTACCCAAAATGCTTTACAATAATTTCAGGGGGTGTATGCTCATTCAATGATAGTGCACCACAGGTTTTTTTCCATATATATTTTTTGCATATATATAATTTATAAAAAAACTTTTTTCCATCTAAAGACACATCTTTTTCATCAGTGCCTGACCAATTAAAACTAGCACTTACCTATTTAATAAAACACACACCTTGTATATTGTGCTAGGGGTTACATATTGTTCTCCTCAAGTTGCTTAACACATCTGCTGAACATTTACCTGTAAACTTACAAAAAAATTTAAAAAAACAATACCATTTTTAAATTAAAATTTTTGTAGAGGTCCTGAACTTTTTACCCGAGCGGATGAAATACCATGGGCAGGATTTGTGACAAAAAATGGCAGGTTTCACTCTGAAGGGTTCAGTTAACTCTTGAGGTTTGAACCCCTCGAAGCATAAGCAGATTTCTGATATTTCATGTGCAATAGTTGTATGTAAATCACATAATTTAATTTGATCTATTTATTCGTGGCAGGGACACATTTATTTCATTATTTTGGTAAGTCCAGCATGAATGGATGCATTCAATGGAACCTTAGTTTAAAAAACATGCTGGACTTACGAAAATAACGAAATAAACGTGTCCCTGCCACGAATAAATAGATAAAATTAAATTACGTGATTTAGTCACAAACTGCCGTGAGACTGGGTTGCCAAGAACAGCAGCACAGTACTGTGAATAAATTAGTTAAAAGATCAGTTAAAATGATTAATTTAAATAAGCAGTTAAATGATCATGTATCAGATTAACTTGTATCTCTTATTAAATATAGTTGGAGAAGTTACATTCAGCAGAGCGTCAACTGGTGCAGCAGTCATGCTGTGAGCTGCCTGAAATACATTTGAGTGCCGTTCATCGCTCAAACTAGATATGTAATCAATGCTAATATAAAACTTCTAAAAACTATACGTTTTGTGACGATTAAAGCACCAAACACCACCATCTTTTTGCAGCTGAAGTATTCTTTTTGAAAACTTCTTCTGGATTTAACCGCCAAATCTTTTCCTCTGTTGGCTGTTTTCCTTCGTTCTAGCATTGGCCATCTTTGACAAAACAAACTCGGGCCAAACAAACAGATAAAGCGCCAGACAGAAGTGTCTTCTCACCGATGCAGAGTCGACAGTGTCGCATTTCAGCCAAAATTGGCCAGAATGTACTTGCTCTCTGGGATAGGACTGGAGGAGGTCACCAAATTCAACATTTTCATCGACAACATTAAAGCATTCGTTCATTCTTGAGAGCTGCGAGGACCTTGGTGGAACATTTTAAGAAAAGTGAACTGGCCCATGCTAAGCTGAAAGGAAAGCAGTTAAACCAGAGCATATGCTGATACAAGACATTAGCATCCAGTGGAAGAGCACCTTCTTATGCTGGACCCTGCCGTGAGACCACAGGGCAAACATTACTTTGATTTGAAGCCAGATCACTGGTAAAACATTTTATTGAGTGAAATTATTTTTCCTAATATTTTTAAACATTAGGGTTTAAGTAAAGATTATTTGTGCCTCTTACTAAACATCAGTCAGAAGTTATCAGATATCAGAGCTGAGATCTAATCATCAGATAAACCAACAACCAGAAACCAGCAGCAGAGAAAACACACAGACAGAACGAAAGAAGAAATCAACCAAGATTGAAAACATTTTCATGTCATGAGCACAGTGCTGTAGAAATCTCCTGAATATATTCAGGTAAGACACAGTTTTCTGACTTAATTCACTGAATAAGAACTGACATGTAATGCAGACTGAAATGCATGAATGCATGTATCTTCTGAAAAGTACTCAACATACAGCCCAAATATACGTTTTTTGCTTATTTGATTTAATATTTTCAGCTGAATGACAGAAAGAGATTAATATGGAAAATCGTTCTTTTGAATGGAAGCTGGAAGATATCTGGCTGGTGGTAAAGGTCAGATTTTCCATCTTCATCATCATTGGTGCGTGTGCAGGTCTACCAGCTCTGGTTTGGTCTGTCAGAGATCTAATTCATCACAGAAAGAATGGACACAGTATTTCAATCTTCATCATCCTCCTCCTCCTCACTGACTTTGTTGAGCTTTTCTTGAGTCCCTACATACTTTTTACAATTTTCCTCAATGAGAACCCCTCCTGTGAGGACTGGACGTGTTGGGTTTTTTCATCTTTATGGTGGTCATCAAGAGTCTGTGGTATCCTGCTTAACCAGATGGTGGCACTAGAGGGCGTTCTCTCAGTGAAATATCCACGTAATACAGCTTGTGTTTTCTCTTCACCATGTTTTATCATTTTATACATAGCTGTGTTAATCTATGTGTTTATTTGTACTTTTATTTCGCATCCTTCTTGTTTTCCTAGTGTGTTAGTTGTGTCAGTGATCACATGGATACTATCATGCGGTCTTTCATGTTCTGCTGAACGTCTCTCTCACACAACAAGGAAACCAGATTATCACATTTTGGCTGTTTTCATATACACTCTGCTGGTGTTTTATATATTAATGGTACTCAATTTATTTTTAATGTTATTTTTTCCTTTTATCATTTCTACTTTGTTCATTCCTTATTTCCTGACGAGTATGAGACTGATTTCAGATCCTCTCCTGTGTGTGCTCGTCTGCAGACAGAATATTAGAGTTCAAACATCTGAAGAAATACTTTAGTTTGAGGAATTCTGGTAAGACAGATCACAGTTTTTTGATTTCACTATATAATAACTATTAGGCTCAGTCTGTTATTGTTTCAATAAAAATAATATAGCACTTTATTACTGTACTTCCAAAATGCTTTACACTCATGTCAGGAGGTCTCTGCTTAGTAAATACATTTCCATCCACCTATATTTATGCACATTTTGGAATATCGCATAAAAAAATGCTCATTTGTGTTACAATCAAGCAACAAATCTGTTAGATGTACCACGAAGCTCATCACATAATAAATACTACTTACTGAAAACCATACACAGCAACATGTCTTTGAGTGTAAATGTCTATGCAATAATGTGGCACTGGACACACTATATAAACCACACTCAATTCTCAATAAATATCTGCCATAACTCATACTGTACACTGTATTATCACCAAACAGAGCTGACTGTGTTCAGTACCCACTCACTCACAGCATAAAGAAAAATTATGACACATGACATTTAAGCCACATTTTAACATGAATATGAGTGGGTAATGCAAAGTATTAACATAAATATGAAGATGCGGATGTCTGTATATCCAGTTAACTCCAGCATTGATACTGTCTGAAGCATTATCAGAATTTTTAAAATCAGTTTTAATCCTCTATGAAATATTCTAATGAACCGATTTCCTTTCTTTCTTGAACACGATTTAAATTGAACACCAGTGTTTTTTCTATAAATCTCACAAAATGATCATTTAAAAGCATTATACACCAAATTTGACTAGAATTCTTATTCTATTAAGTACAGTAGGTGGACAACCAAAATGACTAATTCCGCTGTGTGTCCCGCCGCGGCAAAGTCCTGGATTTGAATTGAATTCAGTCAGTCTCGTGTTAAAGTCCTTCATGAAAATACCAACAGGTGGCGCAAAGTTTCCAAACTGACTACAATTTTGTTGTGTTAAATAGAAAATAGAATTCGCGATGTTTTTTTTTTCTTTTCGGAAGAGCATATCTGTGATTTCCTCATTCTTATAGAGCACCGGTATGACTGTTACACATGCTGAGTGCATGGCCAGTGTTATATTGCGTGTCATACTCTGTATGCCAAAAATTAGAACGGGCCAATGCATTTCTTTTAGGATATATGTAGCTAGGCTTTTCTCTGTTCGCACAAGCTCTGCGCGTGATTCATTTGATGTTGCTTTAATAAGTTAGAATTTATAATGTTTTAATTTTGTTTTGAAGATGGAAGTTGTAATGTGTAACTGTCCGGGACGCCGGCAAATCACTTTTTGCTCAAGAATAAGACATTACTCAAAACTGTTCTAAATATTTATTTTATTTGTGTATATAGTCACTATAAAAAACAGCTGTGTATTTATTAACAGAGGAAACTATTGCATGCCGCTTTCTAAAGCGCGAATTAAGGAATTAATAGTTTACTGTTTGCATTTTTTCATGGTTTTGTTTATTTATTATTTGTTTATAAATATATATTTTGCATAAGGGAATGTTTAGGCTATTGTTTTTCTCTGTTCACACAAGCTCTGCGTGTGAGTGATGTGAATCCTCACTTTATGTTTTTGCTGCAATTTTTTTCTCTTTTTTAAGGATGATGCCTTGTTGACATGTTATCATCTTTTAACCGCTTTCACTTATATGATCATTATGATAATTAGGTTGCAATATAAAATTTGCTGTCTACAGAACACACGCGTTATGTTTCTCACTCTATATTTTCCCTTTTCCACATCTTATTATCCTGTTATTATACTTACTTTTGAATGAACGACTAAAAGAGACAATTATAAAGCAGTTTATTAGTGTTCACCCAAAATGCTGTACAATAATATCAGGGGGGTCTCTGCAAACTCACTGGCAGTACAATGGAGCAAGCGCACCACACACCAATAGCTTGTACATATATTTTTTGCGTGTATATTTTTATGTATTTTTTTTTGCACACACACACACATATACATATATATGTATATAATAAAGACACATCTTCAGAGTCAATCAGACACTTAAGATTCTTTTTTTTTTTTTTTTTTGATAGATTTTTGGCGTTTTTGCCTTTATTCGATAGGATAGATCACAATTGACAGGAAGTGAAGCGGTAGAAAGATAGGGAGATGGGATAGGGAAAGGTCTGCGAGCCAGGGCTTGGACACTCAAAGTGCAAGCCAGAAACTCAATGGCTGAGCTCAAGGTTAGACGCTCGTTCTATCCTCACCTGTCTCAATTCTCTTGGTTGAAGGGGTAGGGGGAAGGGCTAGATAGCATTCTAAACGAAGATTTTTCGGGACCTCACTTCAGACGAAAGGCTACGAGAAATTTCCAACATGGCTGCTCACTCGAGCAAGCAGTCCCATAAATGTAAGTAATTTTTGCAATTTAATAAGGGTTTTTATGACTTTTTCTTTTATAATGTATATTACCATCAGTCTTGTGTTTGTGGTGATGTTCTGTAAAGAAAATTGCTAAGGTTTGCTAGCGGATAGCACTGATTGCACAATATTAGGAAATCTATTTTTGTGTCATATACCCAGTGACCTAACTGCATGTGGTAACGCATTGTTTTGTTTGGCTTACGGCCATATGTGTACATGTAAATGAACGGTGCTTACATCGGCGCATTAATAAGTTTGCATATGAACTGCAATGTATTTAGTTATAATAAACAGCTAATATAGTAATATGCAAGCAGCTAGTGAAGCATTTAAACCAATCAAGCGCAAGCTTTTTACTAGCTATTTATTATACATTTAACAAATAATCTTTAATACTGCTTTCCAAGCCCAAGGGGTAACTCAAACTGCAACTATGAGGGTCAGTGGACCCTTCCCCCGAAAGGCAGCTAACAGCTAAACAGGCCACTAATTCCATGGCAACCGACTGATAACACTGGTTTACTGCTTGAAGGAACTCTGACTAGTTCTCCCTGTTTGAAAAGACAATGTACTTGGGTTTCCCCCATTAAAATACATTAATTCACAGATTTAATTTGACATTAATTTGCACAAATTACATGAGTTCCCCTTTACGATTTTGGCCCTCGCTACATGCTCTAATGCAGTGATACTGTAAGAAGGTATTTTCTGTGGCCACAAAAATATCCCTTCTCATGCAATTTAGCTTATTGGGCTCAGTTTCTGGTTGAATCTTGTCTGGTTAACAGTTTCGTTTTTACAGAGCAAACAGAAAAAACAGCAAAAAAAAAAAAAAATGGCAGCTGCCAACGAGAAAAACCAAGCAACGCTGACAGGAGAAGGATCCATCGTGCATAAGTTTCAAAACACAATTTAGGGTAGTTCCCATCATGCTGATACAATAAAAAATAGATTGTTTAACTATTTGATGTTATGAAGACAAGATGTGTCGTCCTGATTGTGAACTTGCAATTGGGTCTATGGGCAGGACTTTGAAAATGCAGATTCAGCTAATGCTAACTACTGACTCTGGCTTCAAACTAATCATTACGGATGCTTTTTTTCCAGTCTTATTTATGTTTAAAAGTTATATTAAGAAAACAACCAAATGTGTAATCCTATAAAGATTGTAGTAACTAACTAGTTGCTTATTCACTAGCCATATATATATATATATTTATTGAAAATTTGTCTCACATTGTCACGATCCCAGCCGGAAGTGCTATCAAGCTCCTCAAGAGGGCACTCCCTCCATTCTGCTGCATATCGGACTCTCTGTTGCTTTACTGGACTCAATATGCCATAATGCACCACTTCCTCACAGCTGTTGTACATCATGCACAATTACTAACTTATTTAGGTCACCAGCCAGCACAATCTACTCTACACGCCAGAGGACGATCCTGATTGGTCATTGGCAGAATTGATTGACTTAGTTCTTTTTTATTGAGGATCTAATCTCACCGTGGGACCCACTTTTCAGGTTCAAGGTTCAGCGTCACCCCTTCAAAGACACTGCATAATATAGCCATTCCTAAGTCACTGCACAAGATGGCTGCCATTCCTGAGTCACTGAACAAGATGGCTGTTGATTCTGAGTCATTGCACAAGGGGGCATCAGCTCAAGTCAGTAGTCAGAATGGCCGTTTCACCACAGCCTAAGCCAGCAGACAAGATGGCCGTTCAACCACAGTCCAAGTCCACCGTTAAGGTGACCGCCAGTGAGTTGACAGTCAGGATAGGCATCATACCACAGCCATTCTGACTTTATAAAGGAATTCCATACAAATCTCACAACATTTGTATACAGTAAAACTTTTTTATAGAGTAAAATCTTTTTTCATTTATTTTTTCTTAATATTTTTAAACATTACAATAGAATAGAAAAGAATATACTTTTTGTTCCATCTCTGGGAAATTCAGCCATGACATGGCCAGGTCTGCACATTACAACACACTAACACTACATTATGGTTTAAGTAAATATTATGTGTGCCTCTTACTAAACACCAGCCAGAACTACGATATCAGAGCTAAGATCAAATCATCAGAGAAACCACCAGCAGAAAAAAAGTAAGAAAGAGCAAGACAAACAGACAGAACGAGAGAAGAAATCAACCAAGATGAGCACAGTGCTGTAGAAATCCCCTAACTATATTCAGGTAGGATGCAGTTTTTGTATTTTCTGACTTAATTCACTGAAAAGAGTGGGGAAACTATAAAGTCACTCTGAAGGGCAATCGGCTGTTAGCAAGAAAATGATTCCCTCGACAAAAAAGGCATCAGATCAAAAGGATCAGATTTTTCCGTAGGCTTTTGGATTAAAAAAAAAAAAAAGCTATGTGTTCAATCATAGGTCATGAAACTTACACGTTTTGTCCATCAAGATAAACTTAACAAAATAATATCACTTTTATGAATTTTGATGCCTTCTTATTTTCATTATTTTCTTATTAACTTATTTTTAACATGTTCAATAAAAAAGAATTAACTCTGTAAATGAATTTTAATCCACGCTACATGAACCTTTTCATACAAACTAGAATAAATGCAAAACTAGAACCAAACTAAAACCGAAATGAAACATTTGCAATAAATAGTAAACCAAGACATACGAAAACATGCATATTGTATGAAATTAGGTGCATTAAAAGTCAATAAATTCTTGATTAATATGATTATTGTAATATAAAAATGTCTCCACATTCTTTTCAATAAAATTCTAGTGCATATAGTCTATTACGTAACAGCAGAGTGAGCGAGTTTTTGGATATGGTAAAATTAAACTTATTTTAGTGAATAATGCACCATATTTCAGGGTTTTGTTAGGGTGGGTACAAAAAGCGTTATTTTATTCTTGCTTCTAGAAATTTTTTTAGCTATGCTTCGTATGTGTCAGCTTTATATGTGGCTGTAAACATTTAATTTTAATGTGGCCCCATGCATCTTTAAAGGGTAACTTTCACGGTTACTGCGACTACACCTGTAAATGTAGTGTTTACATGAAATAATCATATTAGTTAAAGACTTCTGTTGCATTTTGAGGGAAAGCAAAAAAAACAACCAATAACAATATAAAATGTGGGAAACTATTAATTGGTTGTTGTACAATTAATGGTACTATAAATAGTACATGACAATACTGTAATTGAATAAACTGTTCATTGAGTTGATGTTTAATGTCTCAGACAGCACCTGTAGTCCCATTAACAACTTGTTAGCAACCGTCTTTTTAAAAAAAAAAAAACTTTAGTGTAGTTGGTGTGTTTTATTAAAAAGTGAAAGTACATTGAGCTTGTGTGAACTACAGACTTTATTTGAGGGTATTTGATAGTGGTGGGCCGTTATCGGTGTTAACGCGCTGAGTTAATGCGAGATTCCTATCGCGCAATAAAAAAAAAGAGCTGTTAATCTATTCACAAAGTTGGGTTGGGTGCTGGGTCTATACTAAGCAAGCAATGGTGAGTTTCACCTTGATATTTTACCGCGGATGTGTACCGAGCCGAATTACACTGTAGCGTTATCTAGACGGGACTAGTTTTCTAAACTACTGTACGTGTAAGCTTCGGTTCTTATCACCTGTCGTCCGTGATTTCCATGTACCATTTCAGACGGGACTAACACCTCTGTGTTTATTACAGAGGTGAGAAGGGTCTGTTTTGTACATCTGATTCGGTGTGGCGTCACACAAACAGAGGCCACTCCCACAATAGATGATTGACAGCAGCGTGTCACACAGACTGAACTGGTGTCTTACCTCAGACCCGCCCTGAGTAAGCCGTCATCAGACCGAGACGCAGAGACAAGACTCCTAAGAGATTGAGATGTTTTTTAAAATATATTAATGAACACAGCAGTAGTGGTTTACCCCCATTATCTGAAGACGCTGAGGATTAACATTACGTTTGGTTCTGAAGGGAAACGCACCCTTGATCAACCGAAATGCATTTATGATCGCACAAATCATTCATTATCCAGCGTCACCTACAGAAGCAGTGAGTATAATGTCTTTTAATGAATCCTTGCAAATTGCCTTTCCTAATAATGTGCTAATTAGCGAGTTTCACAATGAATACGGCTAATAAAAAGATCCTCAGGGAGTGCCTAGGAAAAGAGGGGCAGGGTCACCAGAGCATGTGAAGATTTAAAAGGGAGGTACACAGAACAGAGTGATTTCAAAAGAGCTGTTTTTGACGGGGTACAATTTTTGTTTTTTACACTATCTTTGACCAATTTTAAAGCAATCTATATTACAAACTTTATATTAAGACCCTAAAGAATCATATTAGCCTGTGGAAAATTGCCTTTGTATGGCTCCTTTAAAGAAGTACAGTCTCAGCAAACATGCCCACGGTGAATTTTCTGTGGGACAGTGCAGATAGGGCAAACCGACACTAACCTACACGGGGCACCTCCATGAAGTTGGCTTCCTATCCAATGCAAAATGTTGCAAAAATTGTCTCACTCTTTTGTGCTCTGTTTGTGCTGTAAGGATTTTATGAATGCAATTAGTCATGTTTACATTATCATGTGATAAGTGACTTTATTACAAGCTTAAAAAAAGATATGAGTGACAGGCTTAATTTATCTAGCGGTAAATATTCTGATGTTAATGACATTTGCTCATTTTGGTCTAGTTGAGGAAACAGCTTCCCTTATGATTGTAATATAACCAATAAATTTTGGGTTGACAAACCTAACATATATTGTGTTTTATTACGAAAAACCAAAATGATCTCATGAATGTTATTAATTTCTTAATTAAATTACTTTAAGTGCGAAGTTACATGATTAAACTTTATGTGCGAAGTTGTTCAAATGGAATTTTTGGGAAAATTTGATTCATTGTTCTACAAACTTCCATCTTTCCCTGAGCTTATGTTCTGCAGCAAAAATAATATACAATAATAAAAATAAAATAAGAGAGTTGCAGAAACACCTCATAGCTTCTATAAATCCACAACCCTACCTCAGTACATTTTCCTCCATGTTTGCAATGTTTGTAATATCTACACAAAGGAGAAGTCGATCAGCTGCTCAAAGATCTCATCTTTAAAGAAGATTCTGTGAAGATTTTATACTTGAAAAATGTAAGTATTACTACTTAAAAATTACTATTACCTCAGAAAGCATTGGTAGCCCAGCACTTATGAATGCTAAAGATAAATGCTGAGGAATGTTTTTTTTATTAAAACAATCAAAATGTAATTTTGGGTGAAGACCAAGGTCAACACAATTTACAGTCATGTAATGAATTATGAATATGCATATGTTAATGAAACAATTACTTGCTATTACTATTATTTATTGACAACCACAGGAAACGTGAATAAATGAGTAAACTGTAAATAAAAGTAACCTTGAAAATATAAATAAACACATATCAACAACACGTGAAACAAAGCTTTATTTAAACATATTGTTCTGACAATCATGTATTTATAGGCGGTGAACCCACATCTACTCATCTCAACACAGCTGAGCCAGTTCTGCAGCTGATCAGTTTAAACACTTAAAAAATTACAATTTGCACAAATCTGAACTACAATTATGCATACCGTACAATATTTTATAGTGTAAACGTTTTTTTATATTAAGGGTTAAAATTACACTAGGGTTTAAGGAAAGATTATTTCTGCCTCTTACTAAACAGTAGTCATAAGTTATAAGATATCAGAGCTGAGATCAAATCATCAGATATACCAACAACCAGAAACCAGCAGCAGAGAAAACAGGAAATGCAGACAGAAGGGGAGAAGAAATCAACCAAGATTGGAAACTTTTTCATGTCATGAGCAGAGTGCTGAAGAAATCTCCTGAATATATTCAGGTAAGACAAAGTTTTTCTATTTTCTGACTTTATTCATTGAGTATAAACTGACATGTAATGCAGACTGAAATGCATAAGTGTTTTCAGCCTGTATATTGTTGAAGTATGTTTTGCTGAAATTATAAGCTGTGCATCTTCTATAAGTCACTTAACATACGGCACTATTTTTTTACTTATTTCATTACATATTCACAGCTGAATAACGGAAATCAGAGAGAGATTAATATGAAGAATCATCCATTTGAATGCAAGCTGGAAGATGACTGGCTGGAAGTAAAGGTCAGATTTTCCATCTTCATCATCATTGGTGCGTGTGCAGGTCTACCAGCTCTGGTTTGGTCTGTCAGAGATCTAATTCATCACAGAAAGAATGGACACAGTATTTCAATCTTCATCATCCTCCTCCTCTTCACTGACTTTGTTGAGTTCTTCATGAGTCCCTTCATACTTTTAAAATATCTTATTGTGGAGATCCCCACTTTTAAGGACTGGACATGTCAGGTTTTGTCATCTTCATTGTTGTCAACAAGAGTCTGTGGTATCCTGCTTAACCAGATGGTGGCACTAGAGGGCGTTCTCTCAGTGAAATATCCACGTAATACTGCTTGTGTTTTCTCTTCACCATGTTTTATCATTTTATACATAGTTGTGTTAATCTATGTGTTTGTTTGTACTTTTATTTTGCATCCTTTTCTAATTCTTATTGTGTTAGTTGTGTCATTGATTACATGGATAATACCTTGTGGAGTTTCATGTTCTGCTGGTTGTCACTTTCAAAGATCAAGGAAACCAGATTATCATATTTTGGCTGTTTTCATATACACTCTGCTGGTGCTGGTGCTTTATTTGTTATTGGCACTCAATTTATTTTCTTTGCCATTTAATAGTTCTATTTTGTTTATTCCTTATTTCCTGACGAGTATGAGATTGATTTCAGATCCTCTCCTGTGTGTGCTCGTCTGCAGGCAGAATATTAGAATTCAAACATCACAAACACCTGAAGGAACTAGTTTAGTTTGAGGAAGTCTGGTAAGACGGGCTATTTGTGATTTCATGATATTAAGACTATTAGGCTCAGTCTATTAATGTTTTAATATAAGCATATCATGATATGATAATAAGGCTGGAAAATAAAACTGTGTGCTAGGGGTTACATATTGTTCTCTTACTTTGTAAATTGCTTTGGATAAAAATGTAAATAATAAATTTTTTATGTCACAGTGTGGTTGCAGGACCTTATTGCACCAGTCTCACTTCATGCATATACTAAAAAACAAACCATTATACTCAGGACTGTCAAAGAAGTAAAAGAAAAATCAATGACTAAATAAATAAAAAATGATCAAAGACTTACTGAAAATGGGCTCAATTTATGCCAGCTCAAATTAACAAAAGCAACTAGAAAAAGTTCATTCAGGACCACTCTTGCTGATGTAAGACCCCTGATGTAATTCAATCTTCTTTCCGCTCGCCACCAGAGACCATAGACAGGATTTGTGACAGCAGCAGGACAGATAATATATCTCTGTGGGCAAGCAGTTAAATGATCATGTATCTAAGGAGGAGTTGGGGATGGAGAAGGATAAGCACATGTCTGCATGATTAACTTTGGTAAGTGTGAGTACAGATAAACTAGTATCTTTTATTAATTTTAGTGTGAGGAGTTATATTCAGCTGATTCAGCAGTCACAGCAGGTCTGCCTGAAAATTTTGGAGAGTTTTTTTTGTGACAGTGACAGTGATGAGGACCTTCCCAGATCAAGAAGGTGTCACAAAAGCGGTCTTCCACTCATCACCACTTTTCACCCGGATTAAATTATAAGCACTGCAGAGGTCTAGTTTGCTGTATATTTTAGCCTGCCTGAGCTCTTCCACTGTAGAGGGAATTAGAGGAAGGGGATAAGCAAACTTTACCGTAGACTGGTTTAGAATACGATAATCGATGCAGGGGCGTAATCCACCATCTTTCTTTGCCACAAAAAAGAAGCTAGAGGCTGCTGGTGAGGTTGAGGGGCGATTGAAACCTTGTTTCAGAGCTTCTGCAACATATTCCTCCATAGCCTTTTGTTCGGGTAGAGAGAGTGGATGTACGTGGCCCTTAGGTAAAGTTGCATTAGGCACTAACGTGATTGATCAATCCCATGGACGATGTGGTGGAAGTTTCATAGCTGCCTGTTTGCTGAACACATCCGAGAAATCCTGGTACACAGAAGGAATTGGAGTCTTTATGGCCACCTCAGGACTTTCAATGGTGGTGGAATAACAGGGAATGTCTCGCTGTGGAAGAGACGGTAAGCAGTTGTTAATGCAGTATTTACTCCACTCTAGTATTTCACTTGACTTCCAGAGAATCCTTGGGTCATGAGTTTCCAACCAAGGTCGTCCTAGAAGCAGATCTATAGAGGCATCGGGTAATATTAAAAAGGAAATAGGTTCTTCAGGAAGACAACCGATGCATAAAGTCAGAGTGGGGGTACAATACTTGATGGGACGAGAGTTGAGAGCTTTTCCCTGGATGGTGGTAATACGGTAGGCAACTTGGCTTTTGAGCTTTGGGATGTTGAAAGCTTTCACACAGCGGGACGACATGAAATTTCATGCCGCTCCAGAGTCGACTGGCGCTTTCACAGGATAAAGGTATGTGTTAATGACAATCATAGAATCCATCCAAAAAGTCTTATCTAAATTATATTTGTGAGAGAGTTGTTGGAAACTCTCTATTCCATTTTCAGTAGAGAATGAGAAGTTATACTTTATACCTTTTAAGCTCCATTGCTTAAACCTTAGATCCAGTCTTGCTGGTTTAATCTGTAGATCATGTTCCACCCATCTCATAATTCTTCCCTGTTTTTCAGTTTTAGGATTCCTGAATTCTTTATACCAAATTTCTAATGTAATCTTCGTTAAAAAATTTTGTGAAATTGTGATTGCTGAAAGTTTCTATCTCCAAGTAGCGCTTTGAGAGGTATTTCAAGTTGTGACTGTTCAAAATCTTTCGATTTTGCACAGTATTCATTATTACACCTTATCTTATCTTATCACTCTTGTTATAATTACACAGGAGAGTCTGTGTTTTATATATATTTAATTTGTATAGTCCAAATTTTTCAAGAGAATACATCACTTTGGATAAGTTCTGGGTATGAAAGAAATAATAATAGATCATCCGCATATAAACAAATCTTGAACAAGTCCCAAGTCCCCTTCCTGCAAAGTATAATCCTGAATCATTGGAATCAATTGTTCTTTAAACGTTTTATACCATTCAGCAGAAAAAACATCCATTCCTGGTACCTTATTTGTTTTGAGTTTTGATATAGTATTACTTATTTCCTCTTTTGTTATCTTTTGAGTTAACATTTTGTTTTGCGTTGATCCAATTGATGGTAAATCCAAAGTATGTAAAAACTCTTGTATTTTTACAGGATGAATAAATCCTTATTCTAATCCTTTATTCTATGTCGTTCTAAACCAAACATAAATCACACCACCAATTGATTATATACACCTGCAGTTACTTTCCTACGCCCACACTCATTAACACCAGTATAAAATCTCACTCTTCAGTTCACCGCAAATCTTGATTTGCTCTGGTAATCTTTTATAAGCATTCTTACCCATATTTGTTTAAGCTGTTTTTCGACCTTGGATTATATACTCTGGATTGTGATTGTTTTCTGCCTGCCCTGATATCTGCTCGTGTACCCCAACCTCGATTCTGCTATTCCTACATTGCCCTGTTTGCTATTGTCTTTGAATAAACGTACACAAATGGATTTGCATGCATCCTCCACAGGCCTTTCAATGCTGGAAGGTAACAAACCATTTTAATCCTCCAGGCCCAAGAGATTTTGATGACCAACTGTGTGAAGGGCAGATGTGTGAAATGTACATATTTTTGGCATCTGGCAACACTATAAGGTCTGCTTCTCCAGTACATGCAAAAGTAAGCGGGGTTTAAAAAAAAGCGGGTGTTTGTTTTCTTGCCAAAGCTTCTAAAGAGTTAACAGAGTGGAGGGGGGATATCAGTACTTATCAGAGAAAGACATAATTCTCCTGTCAGTATCCCTAGATGCAAGATTTCAAAAAAGCTCAAATTCATGGCTGCTGTACACATGGATTAAAGCAAAAAGAATCTGAACTTTTCTTTTATTGCCATACCATCTTGACCACGCATCAATTTTTGAACGCTGTTTTGTCCATTATCCTTGTCATGAGTGCCTTTGAAGCGCCACTAGAGGGCATTTGCATCACCTTACCTCCCTTGGACTCATATTCTATCATGGACTCAATTTGCCATTATGCATTCCTGTTCTCATTCAGTAATTATCACCACCAGCTGCTGCTCATCACCACACCCACTCAGTCATTAATACACTGCTTAATTATCACAGTTTCCCAAGACTTGCCCAAGCTGTTCACCAAGTGTATGTGTTTGTTTTATATCGTTTGACCTCTGCCTAATTTGAATGCTGCCAGGACCTTCACAGTTCCTTCTCTTGTCTTACTTCGTCCTTCAGACAACGTTTGTATCTGCCATATGAAGACAATCACAAATCCTCAATGGAGCACTGATTCTCATTCTTGAGGTAGTTTCCCCTGCAGCCTTCAAGTGTTTATCACTGCAAAGCCTTCATAGGTTTTAGTATTTAGCTTGACTATCTTTTTCAGTTACGTCATCCATGATATTGAAAGAGCCTTCAACAAGAGGGCCAGTGAACACTGCCAACAGTGCCCTAACCAATCAGGAAATCTGATTTCCCCTTCTGCCGTCTTCAATGAAAATACTTCCTTTCATCAGTCAACATCATTTTGTGATTCATTATCATCAAAACCTTTGTCTTGACTCCCAGATCTAGGTCAATCTGGTATACCCTCACTTCTTCATCCAGCTGGCCCAGTTCATCTGAATTAATAGCAATTGGCATGAGTTAGGCCAAAGTGCTAAATGCAGCTCGATGTTGATCCTGTATTATGGATAAGATAAGGGGGATCACAATAAGGGGATCAAGAAGCTCCTGTACTCTGTTGGATACATCAAGCATTTTAAGGGACCTGCTACTGATGGGGCAGATCAGGCTCTTCCTCTCCATGTGTAGTAAAGATTGAAATTCTACAAAAATTTCCTTTAGCTTGGAAAATTTTTCAATGTCATAAAAGATATCTGCACAGAAATGTTCAACAAAGAAACAGTATCTTCACTGATATCAAGATCGCATAGGTTTTCTTTCCAACAAACATAGACTTTTTTTGGCAAAGCACACAAAAGCACGCACCTGCCATTTTCATCTTCTTGCATCATGAACTAAAAGGGCATTGTACACCACTGCCATCATGTGTGGTTGGGGCTATTCGACAAAGATATCTGTCGGTGGACAGCCATTTTTCTCATTCCAAGTCTCTCCAGAGATGCTCAATTGGGTTTAAGTCAGGGCTCTAGCTGAGCCATTCAAGAACAAGAATTATTTTAGCTGTGTGCTTGGGGACATTGTCTGGTCGGAAGGCAAACCTTTGGCCCAGTCTGGGGTCCTGAGCACTTTGGAGAAGGTTTTCATTTAGGAAATCCCGGCATTCATCTTTCCCTCAATTGCAACCAGTCGCCCTGTCCCTGCAGCTGAAAAACACCCCCACAACATGATGCTTCACTGTTGGTACTGTAATGGACAGGTGATGAGCAGTGCCTGGTTTTCTCCACACATACTGCTTAGAATTAAGGCCAAAAAGTTCTTTCTTGGACTAGAGAATTTAATTTCTCACTATCTTGGAGTCCTTTAGGTGTTTTTTTTTGCAAACTCCATGCAGTCTGCACTTTCTACAACTTTCTCCCATCTTCCGACTACATCTCTGGAGCTCAGCCACAGTGATCTTTGGGTTCTTCTTTACCTCTCTCACCAAGGCTCTTCTCCCACGATAGCTCAGTTTGGCCAGACGGTCAGCTCTAGAAAGGGTTCTGGTTGTCCCAAACATTTTTAATTAAAGGATTATGGAGGCTACTGTGCTCTTAGGCACCTTAAGTGCAGCAGAAATGTTTTGTAACGTTGGGCACCCCTGATGTAGAACCATCTCAAGGATGATCAGAAGAAATTGACACCACCTGAGTTAAATATATGAGTGTTACAGGGTCTGAATACTAAGTCTTTCTTTTTTAATAAATCTGCAAAAATGTCAACAATTTTGTGTTTTCTGTCAATATGGGGTGCTGTGTGTACTTTATTGAGAAAAAAAAACATGAACATAAATAATTTTAGCTGCAATATAACAAAGAATAAAAAATCTAAAAGGGTCTGAATACTTTCCGTACCCACTTTATAAAGATAAATATAATGTTTAGAGGTGAATGTGTAGCTGTCAAAATACCCAACTTGCCTCAACACACCTGAAGTTTCTAACATGCCTAGTAAGAGCTTAATTAGCTGCTTCAGGTGTATTTAATTAGGGTCGGAACTAAACTAAACGAAAATTCTTTTAAACCAAAAAAACTAATTACTAAATTAAATTAATAAACTAAATTAATATTCACCATAAACATTAAACAATCTTCCTACGAGAGATATGCAAAATACGCAGAGCAGGTGGGCGCAAGGACCAGGGTTGGGAACCACTGCCATAGCCTATCACTCAAATAAAAAAAAACATCAGCAAACCTTTGTGAATTGGGCTAAAGTAAGGCAATAGTTAATAACACTGGCGGGTTATGTACTGTCTCAAATACTGATTTTAGAAAAACTTTAACCCAAAAAAGTTATGGATTGCAGCTTTAATTTCAACAAAATTGTACACATACAGGAGGAGGACCTAAAGCTAAAGGAATTTTTTGTACATGTACATGTGCTATCAGGGTCTGTAGTGTGGACACTGAGCAGTGTTGCTGCATATAGTCTTTTACAAAGTTTCTACAATATAAAATTTTTCTTCCTTTTTTATTTTGTATGTGGTTTCTAAAACATTTTTTAAACAGTGTAATAAAAATAAAAAAATCTGATTGCAACCAAAATGTCAATTAAATCTGCATTTTATTTTTCACTGCTCAGCAGTACATCCTGAATATATTGATTGTTCTGCATTAGTTTTTTCTTCTCTAGTCATGAGATCACATATCACCATGAAACCGTCTCTAAAATCAACAAGTGTGTTCTCGTGGTTTGGTCGAATCATCTAGTGTGTGTGCGTTCAGTGGATTAGACACCTCCAGCTTTAGTGTTTCCGGCGTTCGCCGATGCAGGGTAAAGTTACTTGTGGTATTCATGTTTACGTGGGTTTCCTTTAAACGAAAACCAAAAGAGGAAATGGGTCAAGGGTCTACCTTTGTAATTTGGAGAGTTAACATGTACACTACTGTTCAAAAGTTTGGGATCAGTACATTTTTATTCTTTCTTCTTTGAAAGAAATTAATACTGTTATTACACAAGGATCTATTAAATGAACAAAAAAGTCATAGCATAGATTTACATTTTAGAAATGATTTATATTTGGTACAAAATTATGTTTTCTACTTGTTATTCATCAAAGAATCCTGAGAAGAAAAAAGAAAAAAAATCATAGGTTCCAAAAACATACATTTGGCTGCACAACTGTTTCCAACATTGACAATTCTAGTAATAATTCAGCATATTAGAATGATTTCTGAAAGGATCATGTGACACTCTAGACTGGAATAATGATGCTTTGTATCACAGGAATAAATTACATTTTAAAATATATTCACACAGTAAACACTTATTTTAAATTGAAATAATATTTCACAATATTACAGTTTTTTCTAGATTTTTAATCTAATAAATGCAGCCTTTATGAGCAGAAGAAACATCTTTAAAAACCATTAAATATCTTACTGACCCCAAATCTTTGAACGGTAGTCTGTACTCAGCATTTTACCTCTGACTATTAAGCTCAAGGAAGTTTGTGGCTGACAGCTGGTGCTGTTCCCAATCATTTCCCATGGAACAATTTCCATGTACGCCCTCAAAGGCTTTATCATTTATACACCAATTCTCATTTTTGAATGCTGGCAGTGCTTTTACTCTAGTGGTAGACGGAAGTGGCTCAGGTAGTAATTAACCAGCACTGGCAATTCTAAGCGCTCTAGTTTCCTGTTTGTGTTTGACCTTGCTCTGTTCCTTGAATTCCCACATCTGTTCTGTGTTTGTTTGCCTCCTGCCTCAACCCCTTGCTTTGTATTTTGACCATGATTTTGCTCTGCCTCCGATGTACCTGTCTGCCTGTGATTTTTGACCCTGTCTGGCGACTTTGAAATTTCCTGGAAGAAAATGCTAGAAGAAAAAGAAGACCACAAACACACCAGGGCTGCGTTCTCCAAAACCACCTTAACGCTACGTCGTTCTTAAGTTGTACCTTAAGACGTACCTTATCGTTAACGGCTGTTTTCCGAAACCTTCTTAGTTAAGTATACCTTCTGTAAGTCATTTGTTCATAAGGTTGGTCTGGAGCGCTCTTAGCTATACCTTATCTCTGCTGACGTGACGCCAATACGCCAAACACTTTTTCACATCGCAGTTTAACTACACAAATATGATTTAGTATTAAATTTACATCTTTACTTTACTTAAAAGTTTTACACATAAATACTTAAGTTGTTATAGCCTACACCCAGTGAATGGAAGTGTTTCCATTAAATTAAAGTTTCCATGCACTAATGGTTGTTAGCTTTTTAAGCACAAAGATCACCCACACCTGAATATGTATAATTCGTACAACCTCCCTTGTACAATTGTGTACGATTACTCTAAAACCCCAGTGATGGATAGGTTTAGATAAAAGTCATTCATACACTAATTCATACGAATTGGCAACTCGCGAAATATGTACGTGATTTATCAAAAATTGGAAAAAATTGAAAGTGAGGTCATACGAATTTGTACAAATTAACCACTTGACAAACTTAACTCACATTGGAGTGAGATTGGGCTAGAATTCCCTTTTTATTTTTAGACATTAATTGTTTCCTTTTATTAGGATGTGGATTTAAATGTATTTTTAGGCATTCTCAAAGACAAATTTTTGTCAAGGTTTCTATATTTTTTTGCATTATTATATAGTATATTATTCCGCCCCAGGTGTTCGGCATTATCGCCGGTATTTAAGGAACCACCGAAGTTCGCTCTGTGCGAAGTCTTGATCTTGTATCACCACTGAGCGTTTTTGGATTACTCTTGGACTGTCTCTTTGGATTTCGTTTGGATTGTTTATATCGACCTTGAACCTCGCTTGTTGCCCCGACCTGTGCCTGGAACTGAACTGCGAACTCTTGCTTGTTACCTCGACCTAAGCCTGGACTCCGTTTGTGATTACTGCCTGATACCCCGACCACACGCCAGTTTACAGTACTGTCTTTGTCTGCTCTGTATACCGGGGTTTAAACAAAGTCACAGTCAAGTTCCGCTACCCTCTGCTTCTGGTCCCGGCCACCCTTGAACAACTACGCAAAGCTAGACTATTCACAAAACTTGACCTACGAAGCGCATATAACCTGATTCGGATACGCCAAGGGGATGAGTGGAAGACGGCCTTCTCCACCACCACAGGTCATTACGAATACCAAGTTATGCCCTTTGGTCTGTCCAATAGTCCAGCAGTTTTCCAATCCTTAATTAATGATGTCTTCCGTGAAGAACTGAACAAAACCGTTAAATCTTGATTTATTTAGAGACTTACCAAGACACGTCCAGCATGTCAGGCAAGTTTTGCAACTCCTCATCCAGAACCAACTCTTTGCCAAGCTGTCGAAATGTGAGTTTCACCAGTCAAGAATCACATTACTGGGGTATATTATTAGTCATGAGGGGGTAACTATGGATGAAAGCAAGGTGTCTGCTGTCGTCAACTGGCCACGTCCCAAGACTATTAAGGATCTGCAAAGATTTCTGGGGTTCGCCAACTTTTACCGGTGGTTCATTAGGAACTTTAGTCTTATCGCTGCATCTTTAAGCTTGATGATGCGCAAAGGGGCTACCCTACTCCATTTGAACACTCAGAGCCTAAACGCCTTTGAAGAACAAAAGTCTCGTTTCACAACTGCACCCATTCTTCGTCACCCAGACCCAGAAAAAGAGTTCACTGTGGAGGTCGATGCATCCAGCACCGGAATAGGGGCCATTCTCTCGCAGCTCCATGGGGACCCGGGCAAGCTTTATCCTTGTGCGTACTACTCACGAAAGCTCACCTCAGCCGAGCAAAATTATGACGTGACAGGCTAGATGGTCACTATTCTTCACTCGTTTCAATTTCACAATCACATACCGGCCCGGATCAAAGAACGGAAAAGCTGACGCTCTTTCACGCCAGCACGAGGCAAACATCGAAGTGAATCCTCCCGACTTCATCATTCCTCCTCCTCGCATAATCGCTCCCATCAGATGGGACATCATCTCAGAAATCACAGAGGCTCAAGCACAAGAACCATCACCCCCAGAATGTCCTCCAGACCGAATTTATGTACCCGAATCCCTGCGAGAAAGAGTCCTGCACCTAGTACATGACCTGCCAAGCTCTGGACACCCTCTACCGGTATGACGCCCTTTGCAGAATGGCAACCCAAGCGGACCGGCACCGACGCCCCAATCCTTGCTACTAACCAGGACAATCACCACTGAGCATTTTTGGATTACTCTTGGACTGTCTCTTTGGATTTAGTTTGGATTGTTTATATCGCCCTTGAACCTTGCTTGTTGCCCCGACCTGTGCCTGGAACTGAACTGTGAACTCTTGCTTGTTACCTCGACCTAAGCCTGGACTCCGTTTGTGATTACTGCCTGATACCTTTAATGTCTTAAAGGTGCATTAAACAATTTTAAACACTGCACTACATTTATGTTTACAGTAAAACATTTTATAGAGTAAAAAATGTTTTTATTCGTTTACATTCCTTGATTATCTTTGAACATTAGTGTTTAAGTAAAGATTGTTTGTGCCTCTTACTAAACAGCAGTCAGAAGTTATCAGATATCAGAGCTGAGATCAAATCATCAGATAAACCAACAGCCAGAAACCAGCAGCAGAAAAAACACACAGACAGAACGAAAGAAGAAATCAACCAAGATTGGAAACATTTTCATGTCATGAGCACAGTGCTGTAGAAATCTCCTGAATATATTCAGGTAAGACACAGTTTTTCTATTTTCTGACTTCATTCATTTAATATGAACTGACATGTAATGCAGACTGAAATGTGTAAATGTTTTTAGCCTGTGTTTGTTTGTTTTGCTGAAATCATAAGCTGTGCATCTTCTGAAAGTCACTTAAGCTGCAGCACTAATACAATTATTTTTTTATTTATTAGATATTTTCAGCTGAATAACTAAAAGGGATCAGAGAGTTCAAAATATGGACGATCATTCATGCGAGCTCAGAGTTCTCTGCTCAGAGTTAAAGGTCAGATTGTCCATCTTCATCATCATTGGTGCGTGTGCAGGTCTTCTAGCTCTGGTTTGGTCTGTCAGAGATCTAATTCATCACAGAAAGAATGGACACAGTATTTCAATCTTCCTCATCCTCCTCCTCTTCACTGACTTTGTTGAGCTCTTCACGAGTCCCTACATACTTTTAAAATATCTTAGTGATGAGATGATCTCCTGTAGGGACTGGACATGTCAGGTTTTGTTATGTTTATGGTGGTCATCAAGAGGCTGTGGTATCCTCCTGAATCAGCTGGTGGCACTAGAGGGACTATATCCACTTGCTTGTGCTTTCTCTTCATCATGTTTTATCATTTTATACATAGTTGTGTTACTCTTGGTCTGTGTTTTTTGTTCTTTTATTTTGGATCCCATTCTTACTGTTCCTGTTGTGTCAATTGTGTCAGTGATCACATGGATGATATCTTGTGGTGTTTCATGTTCTGCTGAACGTCTCTCTCACACATCAAGGAAACCAGATTATCATATTTTGGCTGTTTTCATATACAATCTGCCGGTGCTGGTGCTTTGTCTATATATGGAACTCTATTATTCATTTACTCTTTTCTTTATTCCTTATTACCTGATGAGTATGAGACTGATTTCAGATCCTCTCCTGTGTGTGCTCGTTTGCAGGCAGAATATTAGAATTCAAACATCACAAACATCTGAAGAAATAGTTTAGTTTGAGGAAGTCTGGTAAGACGGGCTATTTGTGAGGTCACTATATCATGACTACTAGGCTCAATCTATTAATGTTTTAATAAAAGCAGATAATCTGATATGATAATTAGGCTGGAAAACAAAAACAATTTGCTTTCTACAGAACACACCCATTCAGTGTTTCTAACTCTTTTCCTTATCCTGTTATTAAACTTACTATTGAGTAAATGACTAAAAGTAGAGTTAGGCCATATCATGATCACAATAATTTTGTGAACCTGAACCTCAGGCAGTGTTAATTTTTTTTCCAGTTCACAAAAAAAGTAATTGTAATGAATTGAAGGGAAGGGTTTTTTTTTTGTTTTGTTTTTTTTTGCAAAATGAAAATGCTTAACAGATCCTTTAAAAACATATGCTTTTATACAGTAATAAAGTAAAATACTGTTTTTTAATACACCCTTGTAATTTTAATCAATAAATGTTCTATTACATGTATTTTTCACATTTAGCTGAAAAATTATTTAAAAGTTAATTTATTTCAACTGTATTTTTGTTTGTTTTATTTTTCAATTTTTCCACCTGCTTCGCTGCAGCCCAAAAAACACGGGTTCCCACGCAAACTACTTTGGACAACGCAACATCCAAGCTTCCATCTAACTCAGTCCGTGCACAGAAGATTATGGAGTCTGTTTCATCCTGTTATTAGGTAGATTTGTTGTTGTGCCAAATGTTAAAGCAAGATATAAGCATTTAAGTGATTTCATAGTGAAATATGTTATGGCAGTACATAGTGTCACAAAAATTATTAAAAATTAAGAATTATAAGAAGATTTAATAAGAAGTTAAGAATAATAAGAAGATTTTGTGCTTGTGTGAGCTCAGACTGCACCCTTGGAAAGTTAAATGTTGACTAAATGTTGGTAATTTCCAGATTGATACAATTGTGTACAATTAATCAGAGCACTTGTTGCAAATATTTAAGCAAAATGCACTTTGTTATAATGCACTTTTGTCTTCAATAAATTGAGTTCTGTTTGTTGAGTAAATGTGTTCGGCATTAATTAATTGGCTCTGGCCCATGTATTTTTATTGAATCTTATCGAATCGTGTCACGTGAAAAAAGTAATTCATATATAAATGGCAAATTTTTAATATTGCACAACTAATAATAACTCCCCAGCAAACACAAAACGTTTTCACAACGTTGCATTTTGGTTGCAATTAGGTAATGTTGTAGTACAACGTTTTAAGAATGTTTTTAAAAATAAAAAAATATACAACCAAAATAAAACATTTTAAGGACGTTGTAAAAATACCTAACTGGTACGTTTTCTTTAGGTAGTCAAAAAACATAAATTGTAACACCGTAGGTGTCCTTTATGTCCTGTTAATGTTTTAGTATTTAATCCATGGCCCATGTCCTGTAATTTTGTGAGTCTTTGACGTTATGTTGGGTGATTGTCTGGTTGGTCTGCGCGCCTTCGTCAGCCTTCCTTGTTTATTTTGATTATTAAATGTTCACATTATGGATCTCTTCCATAAAGATCCCAGCCTTGATGGTTTTGACTGTGACTGCAGTGGGGTAGACATGTTTAAGGAGAGGGGAAAATTGCTTCTTTCCCACCACAATGTCCCCTCCCACCAGACCCATCCTTGAAGCCATGGTGGAGAAAGCAGTCTTCAGTGGATTGAAGACTGCAATAGGGGCTGAAGTATGTACGTGGTGTGTGCAGGTAACCACAGAATTTCAATAGAATTTTCTCTACAGAACATGATCACATTTTTGGAGACATGTGTCTCGTGTTGGTCCATGATTAAAACTAATGGTCTCTCATCAGGAGCATACTTCACAAAATGGAGCCATTTTAAGAAGAGCTCCATGTACTTCTTCTCCTTGATGCCATAGAGGTGCTGGGGAGCCCATCCAGCCTGTAGGCGTTACTTGGGTAAATGATGAAGGGTGGAATGCTATTCCTGGCTGCATTCACACAGCAGTGGACGGTGATGTGCTCCCAGGTCGTCTGCTGCTGCTGGTATACATGCTTCCTCCACGTCTGGCACAGGACCTTTTCTCTGGACCGAGGCTTGCCTCCAAAGCCAGTCTCATCACAGTGGTAGGTGAGATGTGGCTTCTCATCTAAACGGTGTTTCACATAAAGGGCCTCGTATAACTTGAAGAACCCTTCGATGGCCTCTGGTGTCGCACACTGGACTCTGTCCAGGGAATCCGCCGTCCGAGATTCCAGTTCTGGATGGCGGGCCTTAAACCTGGACCACCACACATCGCTCGGCCCCTTCTCCAGATTAACAGTGGTGGTGTCTGATCTGCCACTCTCCTGGATGATCCCAGTGGCCAGAACTTTAACAAAAGATCTGGTCACTGGAAACCTAGCTATAACCTAAAGCAATAACTTATCTGGGTTTTCTATCATCCTGCCCACCATCCATATTCAAGCACAGCGGGCGGACTTAGCAAACTTACTCATATCTCACTGGAACAATTGGTGGGAGGTTCTCTGTGGTGATCCGATGTGAAAAAGGGAGAAATGACGATGACACAGATATATATTTTATGTATGTAAACTGTTACATACATACATACACACACACACACTGTTACATTTGAGCAATTCACTTTACAATTTTTGTTAGTTGTAAATATGCTGTTGTGTTTGTTTTAAATTTAGATTAATAAAACTTAATTCTACTGCAATATTTATTTGGTTTCCTTCCTATGGTTACAAAGTGAGATATAATGCTAATTGAATTTGAGAAAAACAAATGTTTATATGTAAAGCTGCATTTGTCTCTTCAACCCCGTTACGATCTTCAACCCTGTCACACCTACATTTTCAATGTTGTCTGGTCATTGATGTTGTTATGTTCTGATCATGTGGATTCCCTGCTTGTATCTGTATCTTGGCAGACCGTGACACTATAATAAAACCATGGTTAATTTTCGTAAGGGCTTATACATAAAAATACATGTAAAATAAACATAAAATATTATACAAGGCCATCTCTTTTAATTCTAGGCTACATAATGAGAAAACGAGACACTGTTTAACTGTTTTGTGGCCCTAATTTTATTGACAAAGCTTACATGGCTTCTTTTTGAGTTTTTTCAGAGAGAAATACTAGATGCGCTGCATAATCTTTCGCTAGCAGTTATTTAAGAACATGTATTTAAATATGTCATTCAAAAAGAATAAAACTCTGAATGCATGTTTATTGCAGCACTTCTGACATTTGCTAGAATAGGACTTTTATTTTGGCATGGTAATGTAATGTCATAAGGATGCGCCGCGCTCCTGCGTCTGTGATTCTGCTGAAGAAGGTGTGTGTTTCACTTTTATAGACAAGTGTTCAAGTAAATGCTACTGCCAATCTGACACATGGATCGATTGTTAAGTCTGTAGTGCATGTTATTTTTGAGAGTAAAGTCATCAAACAGTAATGTACAGTTAATGTAAAAGCTGCTGGTCATTTCTCTGGTGAATCACTTCATAGTTAACAAAAATTCAATCAAACAGTGGAGAGTTATTTTATGAATATAGATTACAGTCACTGTAAGTTTAATGTTTGATGTCACCATTTTTGATCATTAAAATTACATTTCAAGTAGCCCTGGCCAATCAACAGTTTTACTTTCCTAATAACAAAACCTGATCTTAAAAGTAGAGTATTATATCCATCATTTTAAATGCAGTGACTCAAAACCCTATTTGCACAGATTCAAACTGCCCTTGTCACAAGTAGATATCACTGATTTACAGTTTCTCAGTGGTGTCGGTGCAATTCTCACAACAGTATTACAATTTGCACAACAGTTAATGCATTTCTCAAAACTATTAGTGCAAACTGCAAAACGGAGTTGATAACCTGCAAAAGCGTGTCACTTGCTCAAAATGGATTGCATTGCTCAAAAGCAAGTATTCATGTCAATGAAAGTGTCAGTGTTGTCAAAATGAAAAGTCCTGACACCATTGTTTATGAACAAGATAGGCAAATGACTTTGTCATGTTTTCATTATGACAGTTTACTCTGTAAATCTTTTACAAAGCAAAAAAGTCTGATTTTGGTGACACTTCCTTAAAATGTTAGAAGGAGCACTATATACTATTTGCAAAGCCATTTGAAAACTACAGTAGAGTTAGACATTACTGTACTGTTAATTTTGACTGACATGACATAAGCAAATGATAATGTTATAAAACAGCAGAGAGTTGTATGAAAGCAATTGATGCATGTCCAAAAGCATGTGCAATTTGTTGAAAGCATGAGAAACTGCTACTATGATGTGCACACATGACTAATTGTTTTGAGAAACGCATTACCTTTTGTGCATTGTGAGAAATGCACCAAAGCGACTGAGAAAAACGGTAAGCTCTCAAGTGACCACAATTAGTTTGGATGAGTATCTAGATCATTTAAGGGTATTGATTGATTCCCTAATTAGTGTGACTACTGAACTAGGGAACTGGACTGATTTGAGGACTCTCTTGGAATTGCTCCGTTTTTTTATTTATTATTATTTTTTATTTTTCCAAAGTGAATTGCAGTTTTGAGGGCTTAAACATGCTTGAAAAGTCCCGAAACTTTGCACACATGCATCAGAACTGGAGAAAATTGACATCTGAAATGGGTTTCATAAGTGGGACTGGCAAAATGGCTCGCCACCTATATACTTTCAAAAGTGTGTGCCTCTACTAATTTTTATACATGTACGTGAAATGCGGCTAAACACATTTAACACACCAATACCTACAAAAAAGCCTCTTGGAGCAAAATCCATAACCTAACAGGAAGTGGGTTATTTTTAATATTCTCAGCAAATGTTTTAATTTTTGCCATTTTCAGGCATCAAACCTTAACGAACGCCAAGAAAAAGGAAGTTGTTATAACTCAGCTAGCAACAGGAAAAGGCTCGTTTAATACTATCTTAAACATGCAATGTCCAATTTGCACCAGACTTCACATACATGGTAAGATTGTGCCTGAAGACATCTAAAGGCCAATATTCAGTTATAATCATAGCATCACCTGTAGACAACAGGATATGTCATGCTTTAATGTAACTCAAACACACCACATTCAATCTACACCAAACCTAATATGTTTGATAAAATTACTGGTCTGAAGACATCTACATGTCAGCTTCCACCAGCTGGCAGCAGGTACTTTAACACATATAAATAAGCTTTTAGATATTATTTCTATATTTGCTTCTTTAAATTTTAATTTCTCACGGTTCACTGTCTTCCTGAAGCCACGGGAGGTGTTGAGCCAGGTTGCGAGGACCTTATCATCGCTGCTTGCAACTTAATTTTTTTTTTTCCTGTTCCTTCACACAGTTATAAAGATGGCGTTTATCAAAGAGGAGAGTGAAGACCGGGAGATTGAAGAGGTGAAGACTGAAGAAGTATTGGGAGTGAAACAAGAAAATACTGAGGAACAAACAGGTGGGTTTTCATTCTGATTTGATCTTTACAGAAATTAATATTAAAGAAGAATATACTGTAATATAGGTTTCACCATGTAAATGGGTTTATTTGACATAAAGACTTATGTGTACAGAAAATTTGATATCACGTGAGTAGACAAATACCAGCGTTTTCCATATGTTGATTTATTTTGTGCCGGTCTGCCACAATATTAAAACTAATGGTCACAAATAGATTTCCTTTGAAGTCTAGTCTTCACAGGATTTCCTGATTGCATCACCAGGGGTTTCTGATCTCCACTTCTTTGTCGCATAGCAACAGTGTGTAAGAAAATAGCTGCCACAGATATTATTTATTTATGAAAATGAAAATAACTGGAGTTTTTGAATTTTTGAGTTTAGTCAGTTTTGATTTTAAATTAAATAAATGCATTTAAAGTGTTTCAACCCTATTTGTTAATATTGTAGCAATAAACCTTGTAGGTTTCATTTGCAGAATAAAGTGGAATCTAACAAATACAAGTATTCACATACAAATGAGTTTTGAGGGTTTTCCTCCTCACATTATAAAAAGTTATATCTATATGATGCACTGTTTACATACATTAAACTACCCAACAGTAGATGAGTACCAGTACATGAGGTTACATACTGTAGTGCGGACCAAACAAATAAAAAAAAAGTCTGAAACAGCCTGAGAAAAAAAGAAGACGATGAATTGATCTGATGGATAAAGGCAATAGAAATGGAGAAGATCTGAAATGTAAAATGGGGCAAGACCATGAAGTAATTCAAATACAAAAACTAAAACCTTCAATTTTACATCTGAATTTAACGGGTAACTAGTCAAGTGTACCTAAGACAAGGGTAATATGCTTCCTCTCTTTTGCCCCTATCAAAAAGCAAGCAGCAGGATTCTGTACTAATTGTAAATGTGGTAGTGAAGACTGGTTAATTACAGCATAAAGAGCATTACAGTAATTTACATTTATTTATTTAGCAGACGCTTTTATCCAAAGCGACTTACAGGTGGGGAAAACATCAAGCAGTTAGTCCTAAAGAGGCAAAAAACTACTTAGGAAGTGCTCATAATACCTTGTAACAGGCAATGTTCAAATAAGTGCAAACTAGAAGAAAAAGAAAGATTAGGGTTAAGATTTTTTTTTTAATGATGTCAAGTAGTGTTGAAAGAGATGGGTTTTCAGCAGTCATTTGAAAGTTGTATGGGAGTTTTAGCATTTTGGATAGTGATGGGAAGATCATTCCACCAGCCAGGAACGGTGTGAGAGAATGTTCTGGAAAGAGGCGTCGCTAACTGGCGGATCTCAGAGTTCTGGAGGGAGTGTAGATTGGTAGCAGTGAGTGGAGGTAAACGGGAGCCGAGCCGGAGATTGTTCCATATGCAAGCGTCAGTGCCTTGAATTTGATGCGAGCTGCAACAGGGAGCCAGTGCAGGGAGATGAAGAGAGGTGTGACATGGGCCCTTTTGGAATCGTTGAAGACCAGTCGTGCTGCTGCATTCTGGATCATTTGTAAAGGTTTGGTTGTACACGAGGGAAGACTAGCTAGAAGAGCATTGCAGTAGTCCAGCCTGGAGATGACCAGGGCCTGAGTAATCCAGCCTGGTTAAAATGAATGCATGAATAACAACCTCTAAATCATTAAAACTGAGAAAACATTTCAGTTTGCAAAGCCCCTTAAAGGGTTACTCCACCCCAAATGGAAAAATCTATATTACATCACCGTAGCACCACTGTATGTGCATGCAGCAGATGCCCTCTAAAATGGTGCAAAACGTTTTTCATACTTTTGTAGACCTTAAGAGGTGATTCAAATTTTCATTTTGGGGTGGAGTACGTTCCTTTAAGCTGCACAAAACTGACTTAAGAGTTCATTTGTTTGTAAAATTTTAATTTAGCATAAAAAACAACTTCCAGATTTTCTTACATTTTTACAGATGTTTTCTTCAAAAGGCACAGAGTAGGTCTTAAATAATGTAAAAGGTGAGAAGGGCCAAACAAACTAACTTCAGTCTTTCATACTTGTCCACCTTCAAGACCAATAAGCCCTTTTCACAATGACGTCATCTTTTTAGCATAATGCGTGATCCACTGTATAGGAAGCAGCACTCAGGTCCAATAATAAGAGAACAGTTCAGTAAGCAGAGTCTCCAGATAACAAGATCATTTACTACTCTTTAAAGAGCTCACTCAGTACTATGTTTTGCTCAGAAGTCAGACTGCAAAGGATCCAGAATATTATTTGAATTTAGGTATAGTGAAATCTGGTTTAATACAACCTTTTTCAAAACTTTTACCAAAAGCTTATTTATTTAGCTTTCAGAGGATACAAAAAAAACATGTCTGTTTCCACAAGCTCAGGATGGCATGTTATAATGGCTGGGAGTTGATTCTTTCAGTGACATTAGTTTGCCAAAAAGTTGGAAGATCTAAACCGTGCTAATGTTTGTTCACATAACTGACAATACAGTTCTCATGCTGTTCAAAAGAGTGTTGTGCTGGACAATAAACCAGCTCTCCTTTGGTCAAACTGTTTCGTGAGGCATTTAATAATCGCCAATAAAGGTAGAAAGTTTGAAATCAGTTTATGAGATTACAGTCAATTTTGTACCCTTAATCTGGGTGTGTATTTGTGTTTTTTCACTTTAGACCTGAATGAGGAGAGTCAAGAGATGAAGGATATGGAAGAGAACCTTAAAAATCACACGAGGGTTCACACTGGAGAGAAGCCTCATACCTGCCAACAGTGTGAAAGGAGTTTCGCTCAAAAAAGATACCTTGCAGTTCACATGAGAAGTCACACCGGAGAGAAACAATATACTTGCTCTCAGTGTGGACAGAGTTTTGCACATAAAGGCAACCTTAACTCCCACATGAGAACTCACACAGCAGA
>JAUYWG010000249.1:2185724-2205359 GCA_034779775.1 Enteromius afrohamiltoni | reverse complement strand
TTACAGCTGTAGATACTATGTACCGGTGTGTACTGACACTGTGGTTACATACTAGACACACATCTAGTTACTATGGACATCTAGTTATTAGGGACACTTAATATCAAGTAGGACCCAATTTTGTAACATTTTTCCAGCTTAAATAAATAATCAATCAATAAATAGCAGGCCATTACTGGCCATCTCTGTGAAACCATGAACAAATGTCTAGTTGGGTTTTTAATAAAAGAGACACCTGCTTTTATAAAGTTTAGTTTATAAACTAAAAGTCTTTACTCATATTTCCTGATGTTTACTCGTTTTTGCCTTCATCTGTGTTTCTGTGTTCACAGCTACAGCTATTGAATCTCTCATTGTTTCCAGCAGTAAAACATGATAATAAATGTCGTGTAATGTTGGCTGCTAGCATATTTACTGAAGCAGCAGCCAGTGAGTGTCAGGGTTTCTTCCGACGATTAAAAACACAGCGCATCATTCAGCTGATGCATATATCATTTACAACAATTATAGTGAACTATAATGAGTACAGCCTTCATCTGAAGTGACTGCTCCATTCAGATGACTCTTCACATGCACATTTTATGGGTCAAGGGCGTCTAACCTCCGAAGCTCTGGAATGATTCTCTCTCAACAGGTTCTGCCCGTTCTCGTCTTCAATGAACATTCATCTCAGGATCTGACATGAGCAGCTCTGCATCCATATGGCACACTAGGACTTGTGTGTGTGAGAAACAGAGAGAGAACAGATTGTTGTGAGAACCTTCAGTCCTGCTCTGTGAACCTGATGCCACAGTCACCAGCAGGAGAGCAAAACCACTGCTGGTAGAAGGGCAGTAACACACTCACACACAGCTGTTACACACACACACTCCAAAATGAACTTCTGACACATCTGCCAATGGCTGGAATTACAGTTATTCGTTTAGTGACTTTTAATGAGGACAAAGTGATGTGACTCGCTGCTTGTATATGAATGAATGAATATTATGTGTAAAACATCCAAAATATAGCTTCATGGCTAATGTTTGATTAAATATTTATTAACACACAACACGGTCATGTGGGGTTTATATATTTTTAAAAAGAAAAATAAAGTTTTTTATAAATGAATCATATTTGTATAAATCAATAAATAAAAATGTGTAAAAAAAACAATACGGATAGTCATCAATACTGAGAAAAGCTGAATTATTTATTATTATTTTTTTTTTTAATAATGTCATTTGCAAGCATTTAAAACACTATTGCTTAGCTATTTTTTAGACAAGTTGTAACCTGACCCATGAAGCCAAGTTTGATAACTCTGATAATATGATTAAGGATAATAACTAAAAAGTTGCTGACTAAAAAAACAAACAAACAATAAAAGTATGTAATTGAATCATTTAAATCCTGCACATTGCTTAATTTTTAACAAATTGGAATCACATGGCAAATCTTTCTTGTGTGTCTGTGTATACGCGGCAGTGAAACTTTGATCCATGAATCAGTAAAGCGAGTCTGATTATGTGCTGATAGATTCACACACATGCATATCGGCAGCCGTCACGTGTCCATCAGAAACCTGTCAAAATACATGATCTGTCCGAAAACCCCCGGAGCCCACGCTGATATTTTACTGCTTAATTAAACCCAGCACAGCTTACTGAGATGAGATGTGCAATGCCATTTTAATACCAAGCTGTTCTTTCGGATCAAAAACACACTGCCCTTCACAAGGCAGGATCTGTCCTTCACTGGTTTATGTCCTACTTCATGGGTTTAGCGTAGTTTGGAGGGGATGAGTGTTTTAGTCACAGCAGCAAAACAATGGGGTACCTCAGGGTTCGATGCTCGGCCCGCTCTTATTTTTAATATACACAACAACTCTAATATATTCTTTAATAATATTTCCGTAATAAGTACTCATTTTAAAATATGCTAAAGTGTTCTTCATAAGGGAAATGCATTCATTGAAAGTTTAATAAAAACAAACTAAAAATATTCTACCTTGTAATCATTTAAAATTGAAAGTTTTAAAGTATATTTTATTATGTGGAAATAATTGTGATTGTTGTAAGATAAAGATAAAGTACTATTAGATTTAAGTATAATTATAATTGTAGTATGTTATTCAATATTCAAAGTTAACAATGTTAACAGTAAATTGCAATGGGATCATTAATGGAACCATCTTTTTTTTCCAGTGTATTTTTAAAGAAAATTATTTCCATAAGGGCTCTTTTTTTTTAAAGTTTACTTCTTCACAAGGATTAACTGAAAATAATTAATTTAGTAAGAGAACCAACAAAATCTAAATTCATTTATTTTAGTGCTGTCAAACAATCACAAATAATTACATCCAAAATAAAACACTTTTGTTTACATAATACATATATCTTCTCTATATATACACATTGGGTATATATATATATATACATTCGGTAAATATTTAGAAAATATGCATGTGTTTTTATATTATAAAAATATTTCTACTATTATATTTCAGATTATGTAAAAATATTTTGCTTGCATACAGTACACACTCATACAGAATGTAAACAAAAACTTTTATTTTGGATGTGAGACAGTGGAGCTGACATTTAACAGAGATATTCAGAGGTTCATAAGTTTTGGAGCCAGCTGTTGTAAATGTGTGTCCACCAAACACCCGCTGACAGCCTCAATACTGCCGGCCCGCTGCAGATCGACCCCTGCGGCTCAAAAAAACCTGCTGCTCGCTCCAACCAGAGCTTCGGTTTGAACACCGGTGTGAAGTGTGCCACGGCTCGTGTGGAGTGAAACCGAGCGAAGATAAAGAGATGGAAAGGGAATGAGAGGGACAGGCTGTAATCAGCTTCTTTCTGCTGGGTAAGTGCTGACCCTAGCTTTGGGGGCCAGGTGTGTCTGCGTGAGGACGAGGGTCAGTGCGATGCTAGCCTGTGTTCCCTGACTCTCTAGTCTCTCTGAATGCATTAGATTCACTTCAGTGGTAAAATTACAAACGGCTTTTAACTTGCAGAAGCTGAATAAGTTGCATACAATTTTCTAACTGGCATAGAGAGCTGCAGTGCGATGCACTTTAATATTTAATAAAAGCAAGACCCAATGAATAATAGATCACGTAATTAAAATGTTTTTTTTAGCCATTAATTGTACTGATAAGGTCCTTGAGAAATCGTTAAAGCCAAAATGATTTACGGCAGCGGGTAGGTAATTTTGCGATGTTTAGCTTTAGTTCCAGGTCTAAATTTTCGTCCTTTGGTGTCTTTCACCAGCTTGTTTGAAAGGAAAGTCTGTGTGTTTGATGGCCAAAAGAGTTTGCCTCATTCATAATGCTGTCACTGGCTCAATATCAATGTGACTTAACAGTTTCCATAACAACCAAACATGTTCCTCACAGGGATGGTTCAGTATTTGAGTTCAGTCAGTGAATCACTGCCTACAGTCAACATTAGTGCTCTGATATAACTTAACAATCCTAACTATTGAAAATACTGAAGAATGACGATCTTTCCAGTACAGAATCACAAATAACTTCAGTTCAAATGCATTTGTATTGTGTTTTTCATTTTTCATAATACAATGACACCTTACCAAGGGAGAGAGGAAGACAGAAGCGTCTGCGGCAGCAAACAAAGTGTCATGTGTATGAACAAACATCTTGGGTGTAAATGCAGAATTTGTTGAGAAATGCAAATCTTCTTCTTGCCAGTGTAAAATTTCTCAGGGAAGCGCAAAACCTTTGTGAGCAAACGTGAAGTTACATGTGGGGCATCACAAAACTTTTGCATGCAAAAAAAAAGCGCCACTTTTCTTGTGGCAAGTTTATCATGGAGAAAAGCAAATCTTGTGTGCGAAAGCAAAATTTGTTGAAGAAACGCAAAACCTCTAGCAAGCGAATGTTTCTCGAGGAAGCACACAACTTTTGTGCAAATTAAAAAAAATATATATATAATATATTTAAAATATAAAAATATACTTTTTTATTCTCTACTAATTAATCAAGAATTTGATATACATTAAACCCACCTATACCTTAATGGACAAGGTGATAGAAAAAAAAAAAAAAAGAAGGGAGGGAGGGGAAAAGTATATTTAAATGTATATTTTTCACCATCAAAAATATTATTATTATTTAAAAAAAAATATATATATATATTTTATATATATATATTTTACTTTCTGTCAAACTATTGATTGTGGTTAGTTGCATTGAAAGATAAAACTGTTTTGTTTACATTGTGTACACACAGACAGATATATTTGTATGCATTGTTTACATTTTGTGTGTGTGTGTGTGTGTGTGTGTGTGTATACGCACAATGTTAATACCATGTAAAATACTATATATATATATAAAAAACATAAGAATGGTGTGTGTGTATATATATATATATATATGTGTGTTTTATGATAAATATATTCAATGTATGAACATGTTTTTTCTTAAATATAAACATGCAAGTGTTTGTACGTATATGTGCACAATAAATATACACAGTACACACTTTTATTTTAGATGCGATTAATCATTCAGCAGCACTAATTCCTACATTAATTATTATATCGCATTATTTCCATTTTCTCGCAAAATGCCCAATTTGGCTACCGCTATGAACAGGACTAAGCATTTTCAACTGATATTCTGTAATTCCTCATGGAGTCAGGACTTGAGCGCTCTCATATACTGAGAGCGATGCCGGAATTAGCCCTCGCTAATAGCAACGTTAAATGCAGCCTCGGCTGGCGTCCAAATATCAGCTCATGAGGCTACAAGCGTTCTCCGTGCAATTACAGACCGTGTGAGTGGCTTCACGAAGATTCTTCTTCCTTGTTCTTAAGACTCACTTCATACGCACTTACATATGCTACAGAGGGAAAAGTTAATGCGTTACAAGGATGACCCAGCTGCAAAAGTGTGGCTCTTGTAGAAAGATGTAATAGAAAATCAGCTGCTTAAAGATCACGACTGGAGAAAAGAAACAGAAAACGAGCCGCAGCGAGCGTCTTTGGATCTGACTGCAGCAGGAAAGGTTGAATCGGTGAAATGAAAGCCGAGGCTCAGCAGAGTGTGCAAATGTTTAATGTGTGTCTGTGCATAAAGCAATAAGCAGAACAAACATCCGAGCGGCAGACGCACAGGATCATGGGAGTGCATACGAATGTTGAATAAACGGCAGGATTAAGAGCGCATACAGTAAGTGCTGAGGTCTTCTCTGAGGTAAAAATGTTCTCATTGCATTTCCTGTTGCATAGATTGTCTTCGTTTCGCTCATACACAAGTGTTTCCTACAGCTACATGTGAACTAAAAGACTAAACAGATTTTCCTCCTAAAACCTATGAGAGAACAGTAGGAAATACCATTGTTAGAGTATACTTGTGCCTTGTAGTAAGGCCGAAAGGGTTGGAACGCACTGCTTTAAAGTGCATGACATTTTAGTCCTAAGATTCAAAAGCAAAAATCAATGCATGTGGTCTTTCAATAAGTGCAAGTGACAACTAGAAAATAAATTGACAATAAAGCTCAAAAATAAACCCCGAATCACCAAAAGATTTCTTACAGTACACAATGCAAATGTAAAAATATATCATCTCTTTGCATTTGGCTAAAAATATATTGTGTGTGGAAATAAGCCAATAAAAATATGGAGCATATAATGTTACGCAGTGTAAGTTTGAACGATAATTCACTGATAAAAATAGTGTATAAAAACACCCCTGAGTTTTTCTCTCTGTTTTAAAGCTTTAAATCTTGGTGGCCTACATGGAGATCTGGATATAATAAATAACTCCCGGTAAAGTGCCTGGTTTCTGCTGATTGATGTTTGACTCATGTTGCTGATGTTTGTATTTCATCATTCAGATCCACGGCGTTCTCAAACGCACCATCCTCTTCATCGCGCTGCTGCCGCGCAAAACTCACAAAAACCTGAAAGAGACAGAGAAACACGTCAGAACACTCGCGTTTATAGATCAGTCTCTTCGTGTCTCTTTGTGGTTTTCGCATGGGAGAAAAAACCTTGTGAGAAAGCTGGCTTAGCTGGGGCCAGTTCTCCTCTGGCCGGACGCCCAACATATATACATCGAGGATGATTTCTGGTTCAGCTAGTAGAAGTTCTGAATGGCTTAGTAACCAAACTGGCTGCTAGAAAGCCATCCAGCATCGGCTCTAGAAAACTGATGCGTTCTGACTCTCAGCTGGCAGAAATATTGGCATGTGCTTCATGGGACAGCATACGCTCAGATAAAACACTAGTGTTGGATCTTCCTCACAGAGATAAAGACTGCGCTCATGAGTTCAGTCTCTGCAGAGTGTGTGAGACTGCGGATGATATCGCAGGTAAAGTGCTTCGCTTCATCGCTTCACGCTGACAGGACGGACCGATGATGATTTACTGCAGTTTACTGTACAGTGTGTGCCTGGAGAATCACTGAAAGAGTTGCATGAAAGTCACTGAGGACAGCCGGAGTTACACACGAGACAGAGAAGTGCTTAAAACGTCCCCAGGACAAAACCCTGAAAGCTCATACATAAATGATGCACGGATGCGGATATCTGCAGACACAGTCTGCATACAGTAAGATACCAGTCAATACGGGGCCTCATTTATAAAGTGCGCGATCGTATTACATCCACGTCAGCGCTCATATTTATAAAAAATGGTTTTGACGTGGCGTCAGGGGCTGAGCAGAAGTATATTAATGTGCACACCTACAGGTGTAAGATTAACTTTAGGATGGTTTCTGCGCAACATTTCATAAATGAGGCCCCTGATGTCCACTGTATGGAGAAATAATAGACATATTTATCAAAATGTTTGGATATTACTCTGAATCACTGAAACAAATCGTTGTTAAAACAAACCCCAAGCCGAGGCACTTTTGGTAACACTTTACAATAACAGTACATGACTAATATCATGCACTAATACATGTCTATACATCTATAAACAATGTTGTGCCATTAAAGCATGTTTGATTTAGATTACCACAAATTGTTAATAAATACATTAACTAACTGCAGTAACTAATATGTAATTAAGGTGGCGTTATTCATGCTGTAATTAAGTTAGCTCTTGATTAATAGATGTCTTAACTCATCATTAGTTTATAGTCAAGTAATTGTTAATTCATGTATTAGCACGTGATAATTCATGTACTGTTATTGTAAAGTGTCTCCGCCCTTTTTTGCGTTGGTCTGAATGAAAATGCAAATTCATTCTTCACCACTAGGTGCTGCTTTTGAAGTGTTAATATAGTGGTTTTGTCCAGTAACGCTGTGCATGAAGCAGCACTGAGCTTACAAACAGTGCTTTTTCAGACATTACAGCTATGATGAAACCAAACAACCAATTACCGCAGATTAGTGTTGCTTAAAGGAGGGGTTTAGAGAAATGAATAGTTGAATTAATTGTTTAAGAGTCGTTGAGCAAATATGGTGAAAATAAAATGAAAGTGTTCTTGACCTTGCATGCATGTCCCAGAACCAAGCATCAGTGTTAGTTCTGGCAGGTCACGTGAGTCAAGCTTGCATCTGATTCTCAGCTGATGACAGGAATACAACATTCTTACATACGCCTTTTCAGTATTAATCAGCAGCTTTTTCAGCTTGCTCAGGATTTATGAATTACCCTCCTCCGTCCCCAGCTCCTCCTTTAGCACGGTCAGGAATTATGTTTAATATCATTAAGTACACTAATGATGTCTGGCTTGTTCTGTTCTGTTAACCCTAGTGGGTTTATAAATGCTGCTCTTCTTGCTCATTCGTGACAGGCTTCATGGATGGGCAGGGAGTTTTTTGCACAGAACAGAACCGTACCACAAAACCAGACCTTATGCTAATTAAAATTCCAATGAATTTCTACCCGTACCGCTCAAATTATAAAATGGTATTATAACCGTTGTGAAGCAGGCTGATAGTTTTGAACTCTGGCTTCTTATGTACTTGATCAAAATGCGATTTCAGATTATTCTTTAAAAAAAAAAAAAGTTAAGGACTGCAGCTTTCAGTTTTCTTTTAAATTAAATTGTTACTGTAAGCACTCAGTTTAAAAGCAAGCTAATGTCAGGATCTAAAGAAGAAACATTTCCTGTTTTATTATTCTCATCCTCACTTAAAGCTGCTTCAAAATACTAAATATAGATCTTGGATGGTACATGCAGGCCTATATTTCTTTTCATGTTTTCATATTTGAGTTGATCCAGGCAGGATCAGAGAACTGATCCCCATATGGAGTGTGTGTACCTGGTCTAGTGTAGTCTGGGACACAGAGTAATCCTCCACGTGCAGCAGCTGCTGGTGTTTGTTGAGCTGGCTGAAGATGTGTGTGAGAGCGCCGTCTCTCTGTGGGATCTGGTACTGCAGCGTGTTGTGATGCTTCTCTTTCAAGACGCTGCCAGGAAACGAGTCGTGCACAAACGTCTCCACCGCGCACAGGTCAGCATGATTGGCGCTCACGCGTATGATCAGCGTGTATCCCTCCCCGAACCTGCCACACACACACACACAGTGAGTTACAGGAGATAACTCTTCACAACCTTGATTCGTTTGAGATCAAAGCACATATGAACCACAGATCATTTCATGCAGATTTCAACAACATTGCCCCAAACTTCAAAGAAGAAGAAAAAGTTCCTGCACACCATCTGATAAAACAGCACTATTAACTACTTCCTCTTTACACAGAGGATGTGATGCGTTCGGCACTGACATCTTATAACACATTATTTTCCTAGGAATCTCTCAATTCTGACTAACTTTTCATGATTCCGAATTTTTGTCTTTTGTCTCGCTATTATATATTTTATTGTCTACATTCTGATTTAATATCTCACATCTGTTTAATGGATTCTTAGTAAACATGCTAGTTCTTGGAATTCATTTTGAATTTTTTGAAATTGTGAGTTAACATCTTTTTTTCTTCAGCAGTTTATATCTCACAATTCTATTTCACAATCCTGCCTTAGAAGATATATATATATATGATGAAAAAAGGCAAAATTTCAAGATCAAAATTCTGAGAATATAAAGTCAAAAGTGTCTTACAAACCTTTATTTTGACTTTATATCTCTCAGTTCTGATTTTTATTCCAGGATTCAGATCTGATCAGATTGTAAAATCCCAAGATAAAATTCAGACAGAGTCAGGACTGTGAGATAAAAGGAGAAATAAACTCTTATAAAAATAAGTGTTATAAATATGCTTTAATCGGTTTCAGTTCACACTTACTTTTCATGTGTAAATGCAGCTTCCTTTTCTATTCCATGAAAGAAGTCACACACACACACACACACACACACACATCTAAAGCATTTTCATCTTTCTAAAAAGTGAATGTGTGGAAAGTAGAAGCAGATTTATGGTGTGTATAAAGTGTGCTGCAGTAGACTGTCGCGGAATGTAGCTGTCTTATAAAAACGTCCTCCGCTTTCAGCATTACTGATGTACATTAGAAGCACTCCAGCGCTTTTATCTTTCTTGTTAAAAGAACAAAGACACAGAGGTGTGGGATCACAAACTCAAAGTGAACTGCATGGAAAACTCACACTAAGCACTGTGACTCTAGTAATGGAGTGATTTGATTGGCAACTCACAGGCTTACAGATGCTTTTATTGGACGCCAGTTTATTTGTGTTTGTTTAGGTGTGTGTGCACATGAGTGTGTGTTTACTTGAGGGTTTGTGATTATAAACACTCATCAATATGATTTTATCACAGTAACAGCTTGCTCTCAAAATAATAAAAGCAGACGGTGATAATGGCCGGTGTGTGTTTGAGTTCATCATGATGCTACAAAATGTGGACATTTTTTAGAGACACTTTACCCAAAAATAAAATGATGTCGTCCTTTACTAACCATCCACTTGTTCCAAACATTTTTTCACAAATTCGCAAATAAGCAAATTTGGCGTGCTGTCCGGCGGTAACCCTAACGAGGGCAGAGCTCGGAGCGAGGCTCGGTCCCGTTCACCCCCTATAAAGGTGCGAAGAACAGGCGGAGAAGGGGAGGAAGGTGGGATCATGTGTAGCTAGATACTGAGAGGAGTGAGACGAAGATATTTATGCCGAGGCGGATAACATGAAATTAGGAATAATTAATAGGCTAGTGGGCGATAATACTAATGAGCGTCAATGGGTACCGGCTGTGCTGACACTCAGGGTGCTTTTCCCGAAACTATGTTAAAACATCCCTTAATACTATGTTGAACTAAACTGTTGACTCTCTGTGTTTTGAGTTTCTGTTTTCATATATGGACTTCATCAATAAACTCATGTCTCCGCCCATGTCATTTGTTGCTATAGTGTGTAACCTGTTTCTCCACCCCGCAGTCTAATTCATGAGTGTATTTAAAGTCTCAGTCGGTCTTCGACTGGTGCGGTTCATTGTACTGTTTAGGAGTGTCTGTCTGAAAATTTTCCCTGTTTCAGTTTTCCCTAGTGTACGAGCACTTGGATTATTGTTGCCGATCACGCCTGGTTCTGGATTATGGATCTTGTCTAGCTCCTTTTGGATTTCGTTTGCCCCTCTCTCCATCCTTTGCTCGGACTATCACTACTCTACTGCCTTAGCCCATGTGATTATATCAGCTGTGACCCTCCTATCTGCTTGTTTCTTGTTTCTATTTCTATGTTCCAAGTTTCTCTAACCCTGTAGCTCTTTAGCATTCCCAAGTGATTCCGTATTGCCCTGTACCCAGTTTTTTTAACCTGATTGTGCTCAAGTATCCTCTAGTGGTCCGATGCTGCCTTGCACAGAGTTTTCTAAGCCTGATCGCCCTTTAGCACTCCCTAGTAGTTCTATGTCACCTTGTACTCAGTCCCCTGAGCCAGTTTGCACCCTAGTGCCCCATAGTGGTTTGACGCAGGCTCACACAGAGTCTCTCTCTGATTGCCCTTCCGAAGCCCCTAGTGGTTTGGTTCAATCTGGTATCGAGTTCCCTAAGTTAATTACTGTGGAAGTTACTGGACATAATTTTCTTTTTTAGGGTGAACTGTCCATTAAGTAGAATTTCCAATCGTAGTTTATGTTAATCATGTTATGAATTATGATGGTTAAGTTAAAGTTAAGTTTCATACATATTGTACATTAATAACTTTTTTATATTAAACATAAACATGGCACGATATGTAAGATTGTTTTTATTATATATATATATATATATGTATTATATATTTCATGCATTATGTGCATACATTATTTCAAAAGTTCTGTAGGATTTGTAAATCAATGATGCAATATCTGCGCTATCCTCTGCCTATACAGGCACGGATTGGCTAAAGGGGAGCCAATCCATTATTTATTGTGCATTTGCATATCATAGATCTTGATTACACTCCACACAATCCCAAAACATGGAGATGTACACAAACTTAGGCAAGAAGATATTAAAACAAATAAATGAGAACAAATATCTGCGTGACGTTTCTGAAATGTAGAGAGCTTCGTGAAAACCTCAGACTGTCAGAGAAGCACGCTGCCACCTGAGAGAGACCTGGAGGTTTAGTCCAGAGACTTTCACAAGCGTGCAGCGAGGGGACCTGGTTACAGATTTTTCCCCTTTACTGTTTCACCAGTTTTCCTTAGACCTTAGACCAAGAAAACAAATAACACACCAAAAAGCCTTTGGCCAGCCATTCTCGTGCACCTGGTTTGTAGATTACCATCTGTCGCTCCTGGGGGAGAACACACCCTTTAGCTGCATTTCCAAATTTATATATATTTTTAATCTCTTTTGAACAATGTAAGTGACTTCTGTGAAATTGAGACCATTTTATCAATCGCACCCAGACCTTTAGAGTGATTCTAAACATGTCAAGGGAAAACAATATCTTCACAAGATATGACACTTAGAGAGGGGGGGGGACTGTTTATTGTCTGTGCAGCCAGATTTCAGCTTTTATGGTTTTATTGCTCAGCCTGCAGCATGCGAGAATTTCCTCAGCACTGCTTTCCCAAATTCTCCAACCCTTACAACGGCCAGCGCGCCGAACTGATAACACATATTATAGTAAGATAATAAAGGTAAAGCTCACAAACTGAGTTCACTGTTTGAAAGCACGCCGGTCAATACAGCTATCATTCACAGGCCGGAGAGCCTTCGTGTAATGCGCCTCAACCTGTCTTGGAGGCGTCTGTCACAAGCACTCTCCTCCTGCTGACCACATAGAGGAGAATTCCCTTTTTTGCAGCCACTGGGTGCTTTCCATAATCGCAGTGCTGCAGTGCAGACTGTGTTCACCTGAAGCCACAGGCGCCCGAGACGCCACTTGCGTGGCAGCACCCGTGCTTTCAGCCAGTGTTGCAGAGGCCGCATGTGTAAGGGGCCGAGCTGCATCACTGCTGAGGCTGCTGAATTTGACCCAGCATTTTCTGAAAAGTTTTCAATGGCCGAGGGCTCGCGGTTTGAAGTAGGATGCGCATCTCGCTTGCGGCGAGAAATAGCGCTTTCATTCACAGTGTATGGCTGTGCCCAGGAAATCTATTTGTTGGCTGGACGACAGCCTGCTCTTGCGAAGATCACTCTGAGCCCGAGCTTGTCTAAATGATAGGGAGAATGTCCCTGTTTCTCTCTGCCTCGGCTCACGATTTTGTCTTAATGAACCAATCGTTGAGATAATTCAAAGCGAGGAGAGATCAGAGGGAAGGACCATGTATTAATATGCTGTCCCCTCAAAGGCGAATCTGAAGAATGTCCTGTGATGAGGGGATGCATGAAGTACGCATCTTTCAGGTCCAGTGAAAGCAGCCAGTCTCCTGGCTGCATCTGCGAGGGGCTGGTTTTTAGAGATATTATTCTGAAGCGCCGTATTTAGAGCACAAGTCAGACATCTCAGGTCGAGTATAGGTCTCTGTCCGCCATCTCGGTTGAGGACTAAAGCACTGGCCGTATAACCCTTCTTTCTGTTCGAGGTGACAAAAGTGTCTCGCCACTTTAAGAGCAGTGCTTTGGGTCCGCAGCGCATGAGTGGTGCGGATCGCAACTGAAGGGAATAGCCGTCTTTTTATTATCCCCATAATCCAATTTGAGGCCCCGGGAATGACTTGCTAGGCATTCGGCCGAAAGGAGGGTTTTTTAAAATTGAGCGCTTTATCGCTATTAGGGATATAAGGCTCGTGTTTGTGCAAGGAGAGGAAGCACTGATGCAGACACGTGAGAGGGAGGGGATCGCCCAGCTTTGACAGCTCAATCTTGCAAAGTTATGCTTTCTTCCTCCAAAGAATGAGAGGAAAGAAATGAGAGAGCAGGGGCTGACCAACATCTTCGTTGCCTGTATAAATTGACTTCACATGCTCTATCTCAGCTACAAATACACAGCCTTCACCTTGAAAGGGGAGGGCATGAGGGCTTGAGAGAACCAGCTTGCGCGTGCGCTAAACGACCGTACGGCTCGAGGGAAGCGCAATGATCGTCACATTAAGCACACTGAAGAGGTGGATTGAATCTGCACAATTCACTCAACATACTCCATCTCAATGGCGAATGCAGTTCTCAGCTCGAGAGGGAGAACATGTCAGTGAACGCGTGCATCTAGACTGCGAACAGCCTCCGTCTGTTATCAGGATCGCGCAGCTCGAACAAGGTGCGGTAATCCTTACATGAATCACACATAAAGGCAGGGGGCTATGTCTGCATAGTTCATGTAGACATACTCAATCTCAGCTGCGAAATACACCCAGTTCTCACCTCAAAGGGGAGAGCATGGAAGAAGCAGCGAGCACGCGCCGGCCAACCCTTTTAGAGCAAAAACAAGCGAGCAGGGTATTACAGAATACATAGCGAGCGGAAAGTGAAACTCGTGCCCTGAGAGCATTACATCCTGCGTGGGGAGACCAGACAGTAATGTATGAGTTCACCGTAGATTTAGCTTAGGTCTTACCTTTAGAAGGTGCTATCAGATGCCTAATACCTATACGGCGTAGGCAGGGGATTTTTTCCAGCTGCAGGAGATCTGACCAGCATAGGCTTCCGTCAGGACCAGCAAAGGTTTCGTCGCTGAAGGAGAAGAATCTAACTTGGCCGGTGAAGGTGCCACCATATAAACATGCTGACCCCACCCATTCTGGCGGGCTTCGATGGGAGTGACGCCCATTAGTCGCTCTAACACGGCACTGCGTGATTGAATAGGCTTCAGTTAGGAAGAACTGTTCTATGTTCTATGCTCCGTCATTGTCATAGAACTCTGTTATTGTTTTGAAAATGGCGAAAACGTACATATTGTGCCTTTAAATGAATTACTTTGAGTATGTAATTAATTTAGTAAATAAATAAATTCTTTACATGCAAATTATGGTTGCTTTTATTAAGCAATATTTGATTTATTTGTATGACTGCTTTATTTCTGTTTGAGTGTTTAACAGTGAGACTTTTTTAATATTCAGGCTTTCCAAAATGATCTAAAAGTTTGGACTTAGATTTAAAGAACTATCAGCTATCAGCATGAGCCAACATTTTCATATCTGTGCATCCCCAATCTCGATGCAATGCGTGACTTTGTTTTTGATATGTGCATAGCTTTAATAATATTTAGCTTTCAGAAAAAAAGATGCTTTGGATATGTTAAAAGTCTTAGATTTTTAAAAATTAAATCAATTTTCTCAAAATCAGATTTCTCAAATTATTTCTTTAAACATATGTTTACAGTTTACTTTCTGTATTTTATTTTATATATATATATATATATATGCATTATGCATTAAATTAATCAATAGTGATGGTAAATACTCTTTATGCAGATGACATGTGACAGTTTCCACAAAGATTTTCAGCATTTCTATTTTTAACATTGCAAATTAGCATTTGTTATAAAAAAAAAAAAGATCAAATTAAACACATTTGCTTTATTTTATCTCCAAACTGTCAGTGCATTTGTCTTTTTTTTTTTTTAAATGAGTGTGAGGAAATAACACCGAGCACAACTCATTCACTCACAACAGCTACAGCAGCACACACTCACTATAAAGATAAATGAGCATTGAAATGTCAGCTGAGACAAAGACAAAGTCATCTCTGCTCTGCTGTATCAACCACAGAACAGCAGAGACAATACAAGAGATCACAACTCACTCACAGCAACAGCACCACATTTTCTGGAAATATAATGATACACATTTAAAGAGAAACAATCCTATATGTCATCAGTTTAAACATATACAGTTATGTTTATTTACACAAACGGAGCGTGCACCGCAAACCTTCAGTCTGTGCGACTGGAGCGCAGCCTGTGTTTGATGGCATCAAGTGTGCTCCCTGCTGAGTGTGCGAGGGAAGAGAGCACAGCGTGAGAGGTGCCATCCTACAGATGGCAGCAGAAACCCGCCGCAGGAGGACCGACGGGATGAAGAGAAGAGAAAGAGGAAAGGAGACGGCGTGTGATGGAGAGCTGTAGATCTTGTCCTCCTGCTTTGCTCCATTAGACAGCATGAACAAGAAAAGATAAAGCAGAGCGAGGGAGGGGAGGCTCCATCAAGGGAGCTGCTCTTAATTGCCTCTTCACTCATTAATGCCCACACCTCCACAATCATTAATTACAAGAGAGGGAGCAGATGAATTCAGGCACATATTAAATGTAAGGCCTGAAACAGACTCAGAATTTCTACTCGGACGTAGAGCGATGACTGAACGCAGTACAACAAAAAAAGCTAAAAAATGTTTAGTAGAAGTAATAGTTCTTCCCAACATGAATACTTGCTGAAATGGTGCTCATCGTCAGGCCATCCGGGATTAGGATGACTTTGTTTCTACATCAGGTTTGGAGAAATGTAGCATTGCATCACTTGCTCCACTGCAGTGAATGGGTGCCACATACTTGTTTAGAGCTGTTCTGATCTGTGCAGATTACTCTTCTGATTCTGACAATACTACTTATTCAGACAAATACTCTCATATTTGAGTTTAAAACCTCTTAATGATGGACTTGTTTTTTTATAAACACACAGCTTTTGTCTCCTCCAGTCATGAACTGATGAACTGGAGTGGTGTGGATTGTTGAGATGTTTTTATCAGCTGTTCGGACTCTCATTCTGACGGCACCCATTCACTGCAGACCATCTATTGCTGTAATGGTACATTTATCCCAATCTGATGTAGAAGCAAACTCATTCTAATATTAAATTAGTGAATTTTAAGCAGAATTTAATTTCAGGGTTTGACTACACCTTTATCTGGTTCTTCCCATTTTTGTGGCGAACTCACAGAGGAATAGAAAGTTCAAAAGAACAACTTTATTTAAAATTGAAATCTCTTTGTCTTCACAGTCTTTACCTTTATTGAAATTGTCTTTACTGTTACTTTTGATCAATTTAATGCACCCTGCTCAATAAAAGTAGAAACTTTAAAAATAAATCTTCCGAACATTTTGAATGGTAGTGCACACAGTAGCCCAAATTAGGGAAGTCAAAGACTAATATACAATAATAATAATAAAAAAAAAATTATAAATATAAATATAAAGTAACAATTAGTGTTTCTACAGTAACAGTAGCACAGAACAAACTAAATTCAGAGATAAACATGCTTGAGAATCAAAATAATCAGACTTGTGTGTAGAGATATCAAGAATTAAGCATATTTCTCTCTTAGTTTCCCTGAAAACGAGTCTCATTATGATCCACAAATTTGCTTCTCTTGTTTGAAGCATATGCAGATGTTTGTTTTACAGAAACAGAAGACAAAAATAATGTTTAATATAATAAAAAGTGAAAGAATAATTATGCTTACCTGGAGATGTAACCATTTATTCTGTCAAAAACTGAACTAACATTCCTCAATGAGTGACTGTGTTGAATTCCAGTCTTTTCAATTCAAATTCTGACTGATTATGTCTGTCTATTCAGAGTCTTAACTTCTTAAAGGGGTCATATGATGCTATTTCCAGTTTTCCTTTCTCTTCGGAGTGTTACAAGCTGTTATAAGATCCCTGAAGTTGTGAAGATCATATTCAAAATCATATTCTTTATAAAGGTTATGACTTGTCCACACCCTCCTAAAACGGCTCGTTTAAACACCCCCACTTTTCTACGTCACAGAGTGGGTTTATTTTCAAACACCACCCACATGTTTACAAAAAGAAAAGAAGGTGGAGCAATTCTACCTCTGCAAGAACAGACTCACAACCTTTAAGATAGGGAGCTTTTCTTATTAAAGGAAGCTGCTGCTTACTATTCACACGGGAGTTTGGAGCAGTGAAGGGTTGTTTCTCCGATCACGAATGCAGACATGGTGTTATGTTTACGAAGTGTGATGCAACACCACGTGTAAAAAGACAGAACTACATTAAGTCATGATCATCAGTAATTATATAACAAATGCCTCATTTGTAATGTTATTTATTGTTTTGGTGTCATAGCAAGGTGACATAACAACTTCACGTTATGGTAAGAAGCGTAACATTTCTGTCACACACTTGAGGTACTCAACCAATCACACCGTGACCCGAGTCCCCATGAGTCTGTATGTATTCATATTTACATCCTGACAAATATAAACCAAACCACTCACACACACACGCACACATGTTGTTTTTTGTGATTTATGGGGACTCTCCATAGGTGTAATGGTTTTTATACTGTACAAACTGTATGTGGTATTGTCCTACACTGACCCTACACCTAAACCTACCCCTTACAGGAAACTGTGTGCATTTTTAGGTATTTCAAAAAAACACCATTTAGTATGATTTTTAATTCTTTTGAATTACGGGGACACTGAAAATATCCTCGTAAAACACCTACATATTGTAATACCTGTCATACCCATGTCATTATACAGATTTGTGTCCTCATAAACCACACACACACACACACACTCACCTGCTCTTCAGGTGCTGGATGCTGCCCAGGCATTTGAACTGTCCATTCACCATGATGGCCATGCGGGTGCAGAGCGCTTCACACTCCTCCATGCTAAAAAACACACAAACACACATTCGCAGCATTAGGGCTGGTTTCCAGACTGTTTTGGTCTAATTCTGGCCATTCCTCAGCATGAATCTCTTGAGAAACACCTTCAAAGCATCAGAAAGCCCAGAGCTCAGGATCTGCTTCCAGCCACATTCAAATGAGACTCATTATGAAGCTCATGAAAGCCTTTCACCTGCGCAGCCAGCCAATGAGAGCAGTCACACAAACAAACTCATCTGTTGCCAAACCAGGGACAAACCGACATCAGCTAAATTGGTGTCTTGTTGCCAGGAATCGTCAGGCTGCGTCATTATCGGAGAAAGGCAACTCTGTACCTGACATGATAAATATAGCTGCTGGATTATACATTAACATTTACATTCGTGTTTAAAGCACAAGCTTTTCTCCAGAGGGACATGAGGAATTTGTCATAGCTGATGTGAAATAAACAAGGTAAAATAAAGAAGATATACATGCGCACATAATATGTGTATATGATTTCTAATATTGTTTGCATATCAATGTTTCATATCTATGTGTTTTCATTACCTGTGAGAGGTGAGTATAACAGATCTGCCCTCCTTAATGACGCTGAGGATACAGTCCCACAGAAAACGCCGGGCCTTTGGGTCCATACCTGTGGTGGGCTCGTCCTGCACACACACACACACACACACACAGTATGTGTATCAGTATGCATAATGTAAAGAGAAACAATTCAAACAGCCCTATGAAGAGGCACAGCGCAGTCACATGACCTCATTACTCTGCATATGCAAATTAGCTGGTGTCATCTCATAAATATTGTTGTGCATGTTTAATAGGTCAAATTTGCATAATATACACATACTCATTTATACTACATACTAAGAAGCTGATTCCAAACACAACTGTACATTATATGAAGATGTGATCACACGTGACCTTTGACCTCGTACAACAGATTGACTACACGACGATGGCTGATTTGGAGCGGGACGGACACGCTGAGAGCACCTGCCTCATAATGCCGCCTTTAATTAGCATCCGCAGAGAGCCAATCAGGAGTTATTCTGCGGGTTATGAACGTGGATTATTTCATATGAGTCTCCGTCAGGCGGAATGAGATTTTAATGCCAGCAAACAGAGGCGTGTGTGTGCGCCGAATGCTAAATCTGCCTGGAAATACATTAAAAATGTCCCGCGAGTGACCTCCAGTCCTGTCTTCTTTTCTTCTTTAATCTTTTCTATCGTTATTCGGCTCTTCATTTTATTCTTAATCCTCAAGGACGTTCTCTCATCTGTGTGTGTGTGTGTTTGCTGTATGTGTGTGTGTGTTTGCTCTGTGTGTGTGTGTCAATCCTACTTTGAGAATAAAACTGTCCCTAGTTACATCTTGAAGAAAAATGTCCCTTCAGAGAGTAAGTAGAAATGATTAATAATGCCATTCAGTTCGAATAATATTTTTATTCTGGTTTTCTTTCAGGAGTCGGGTTAAAGGTGAGAAGAGTTTTAAATCCACAAATAAACATAAGACGAGTCATAAAAACAAATTAATGAGATCGACTTTTGCTCAATGTCACAGAATGTGTTGGTTCTGTTATTCTTTAATATATTTTGAATTGGCTTTTATTTTTGTATTTTCCTTTTTTGTTTTTATTACTGACATTGTTTTATTATTTCAGTATAGTATAGTATATATATATATATATATATATAGCTAGCTCTGGGCAAAAATAAGAGACCACTGCAATTTACTCCTAAATCAGTAT
>JAUYWG010000249.1:2160268-2177451 GCA_034779775.1 Enteromius afrohamiltoni | reverse complement strand
GAATATGCATGATCATACCAGACAGCCCTCGCCAAAAACCAGCGCTTTAACGTGCTTTTCACAGAAATATTATACTCCATATAAAGCCACGTTTGTGGAACCGGTCCAATATTTTTCTGACCCACTTCAGGAACAATTAAGTTCTTTACATGCGCTTCAGTATGTTAGTGAGCCCATCGAAAAAGGTTATTATCCAAAACTGAACTTTTAGTTTGACATTACAGAGGTCATTTTTAAAAGTGTACTTAAGTGTGTTGGAAACTGATTAAAGTGCCTCTCTTTAGTTACTTGAGTGCCTTTTTATGTCAATAATGCTACTGTATATTATCTGGAAAAACTTCTTTTAATATACTTGTAAGAATGAAGTACACTACAATGAACATTTAACACAATTAAGTGCACTATGTTATCTCAAAATGTTTTAAACCAGTCTAGCTCATTTCTGACCACTGCCCATGAGGTACTTTTTGCAGTAGGACATCAGAACTTTGGCTTAAAGTGACAGGAACAGGAAGTACCTTAGTGAGGTCACAGATTCGGAGCAGGTCATTCTGAGCTCCGCCCTGCTGCACACGTTCACGCTCTCGAGCTACATCTTCATCCTCTTCTCCTGCAGAAGTCGGGAGTGACTTTATCGACCTGTGTGTGAAGATGTGTGTAGTGTAGGTCATCACAGAGCAGACGGCAGGATCATGTGTAGATGCGCAACAAATATAGAGCTACATTCAAAGGTTTTGATGAAGGGATACCAAAAATGAAAATTTGCTGTTCATTTACTCACTTTTAGGACATCCAAGATGTATGTAGATATTTAGATGAAACCACGCTCTTTGCTGATTCATAAAATGCGAGTCAATGGCTGCCATCACTTTGAGCGTAAGCAGGTACAGGCAACACAAAATGAGCACCTAGCAGACTTGCTAATGCTAATACATCCAAAACATGCTGCTGTGAACATGTTAGAGATGCATATAACACATATGAAATAACCCCATATATCATATATGAATCATCTCGTAGCAGACCTATACAGGTGGAGCTGGGGAAGGTGGAGGGTTCCTGAAGCACCGCTAGAGAGAGCCATATACAGTATTTGAATGTTGAGCAGTGAGCTCATTGGCTACTGATACAAGAGAGAACCAATCAACTGTGCCATGAGATAATGATTTCATTAGGTTTAACTGCGCCATCTAGAGTTTCATGACAGAACTCTGTATTTACAGCATTATTACCTGTAACCCAGAGTCTAAGACAAACAGAGAAATATGATTCATTTACTTGAATTGGTTCTTTTGGAGTTTATTTCAGTGAACTGGTTAAAAAAAAAACTGATTCACCTGTTTGTTTACATAATCACATGATAAAGTAGTGTCAACACAATTGTATTTTTAAAGCATCTAATACCCGCATTGGTCTTCGGTGCAAGTTGAACTGTTTCCTCAGTTCAGTGAGTGCTGGAGGATCTGGAGCTGAATCAGTTCATTCATCAAAAATAAGATATGCTACTATTTTGGCTCATTTGAAAGTGAGTTTTGATTAAGTAACTTTTATGTATATGTGCAGCTCCAGTCGTGAATGGTTTCAGGCGCTTCAATCAGATTTGGTGAACTGGTTTATCTTGCTCAGTTGGGGACACTTAATTTCTCGTGAGTATTGTTGGTTTGATTGCACAGATACTATTTAAACTCAACTGAGCTTGACTAAATTCAATAATGAAATGCCATTAACTGAAATTAAGTGTTTAATCTTGTCATTATACATTACTGACCCTATTCTCCAGATTAATACCGTTTAGTGCGTTGAGACAATCTGTTGAGTTAAAAGTGGTATATATATATATATATAAAGGTGAATTAAGAGGAACTGGTTGAAAAGAACAATCCATTTTCTGATTCTCTGGATTCTAGGTAATAATGTTCTAAATGATGTTCAGTTTCTTGCACAGACTGATTTTTTCGCTTTATAAGACGTTAATATATCATCAGATCTTAATTAGTTGTTGCCTGATGATTTTTTAACTCGTAATAGCTTTAGTTTAAGCTAAAAATATTATTTACTGTTCTGCTGAAGAAAAAGGTCACCTACATCTTGGATGGCTTAAGGATAAGAAGCAAATTTTCATCTCTTTTACATGTGTGTTTCTTACATGGGTCTGCAGAAGAACTTGTACTGGATGAGCAGCGTCAGGCCAAACATGACGGCCCCCTGAATGGACATGGCAAACAGATTCTTGCCCACCATGTCCCATTTGAGAGGGTTTTCGAAGCGGTCTTCACCTGAAGAGACAGACAAACATCAGCTTTCCTTTCAGATCTCAGGATCTGTTTCCCCGAGTGTGGACATCTTACCTAGGTTTTGGTAGAGAGTGGCCATCGCCTGGTTTTTGGCCATGTCCATCAGGCCTCTTCCCAAACAGAAATGAGGGAACACCAGCAGAGCCTGTTTGACTATGTCATTGATCCGGGTTATATTCTTGAGAGAAAAACGGGACAGAGAAAGGCAATGTTAGACTGGACACACTTGGATCTTCAGAACATTGATGCATTTCTGAGGTTTATAGGTATTTTAGACTTTTTAGACTTTTAAAATACCCTTTTAAGACCAAGTACATTTTAAAGAAATAAACTGAAGGTAAAGTAATATGTTCTCTTACTGTAAACATATGTTATTAGTAACACATCCTTTAATGACAGATAATTTATCTAGTTCTAAACAAACTTTAAACAAAAAAAAAATTAAACAAACCCTAATTTGTTGAAGACTTTACCACCTTCATTTCTATAAGAGCTTTTCAAGACCCACAGAGACCTTGTTCTATAGTGACCTTCTCATCTTTTGGGCTTGATAGTGACTATTCACTTTAAACTTGGCAGTGTTGCTTTATTCACTCATAGTATTTTTAGATTTTTTATGGGCTTTGCCTTCTACATTTCGATTTTTTTTTAATGTGCATTTCTATTATTTATTTTATTTTATTTATTTAATGAATATTCTTCTAAATGTCTCCTTTTATGTTCCACAGAAAATAGAAAAGCACATGGGTTTGAAATGATGTGAAGGTTAGTAAAAGTAATTTTGTCCCATGTTGAACTGTAACCTCACCCTCCATACAACCACAATCTGAAATGCAGTTGATAAAACAGTTTTGATGTCAGTCTATTAGTCTCCGGCAGTGTGTGACTCTTCAGACACACTGAAGAAAACACGGGACAGTTTTGTTGCCAACCGTTGCACAAACCTCACGCTCATACATCACCACACACACCAGAGACAGAGGATCTCACAGGATTCACACTGACCCATATTCTCTGAGACACACGTCTACCATCATACACGAACACACTTACAGTTCAGCTTTAGAAACACATCTGAAGAGCTTCTCATTCATAGACAAACAGCAGCATCTAGTCACTGTATTCACTAGTGGCATCACATACTGTATTTAGAAAATGTGAAGGAGCACAAAACCACTCAGAAGGTAGCAATAGCCAAAAAATACATTGTATATTATATGCATATATGCATAGCTGATGACTTTATTAACAACCATACATCAATGGAAAACTGTAGTCTGGTCAAGTTTTTTTGGTCAAGGGTCACATATAATACAAGATTAGAGCAACTAACAGGACTATAAAATAAATATTATTTTTTCTTTTTAAGGTTTCATTTTATTGTAAATGGTTGAACTATTATTTTTACAACTTGTCAAAGAATTATCAAGTATTATTTGCATTATTACACTATTAAATGCAATCATTTAACTTACGGTCGTTTGTTTTGCAAAACCCAACTAACCTTCTTTGGATAAATTCCTCTGTAGCTTAACTTTAAACATTACTGTAACCCAGTGGAGTCGCTAAGGCAGGTCTTGACGGGCTATAGCTCCATCAGAAACTTCCTTAGCCCTGGCACAGCCCCCCCCAAGAAATTAAAAATTTTCCTGTTTTTTAATTTTCGGTATCACTCTTATTAACATTGAAAAAGAAACATTAAAAAGTGCCTTACGTATGTGGCCTATAAACAATTGATATTGTGGAGAGGTCAAGCATCTCAAGCAAGCAACACGCAAATAGGGCTGCAGCTATCGAAATATTTTAGTAATCGAGTATTCTACTGAAAATGTCATCGATTAATCGAGTAATCGGATAAAACATTTTTGCTTAATTAAAGAGCAGTATTAAATATGCTAGAGAAAATAAGAAATGTCTCTTAAAATTAACAACTAATTGGTTTCTTTTTTGAAAAAACAAAAAAAAATTGTATTAATGATATTTGTAAATTTTTTTAATATTAAACTTTAAAGTATTATTATCATACAGTAAGTTCATGGCTGTGCATTTATAAACATTGCAATCAAACAAAAATTACCATACCTGTTTTATTGAGCTCATTAGACTTAGGGGCATGATTACAGCAATTCAATAGTTCAGTATCAAGTAACATTATATATCCAAGCCATGGTATTGAAAAAGTAGGCTATGACGTATGTTTAATGGTAAAAGCCATTCACAACTTTTTCACAGTAAACTCAATCCTTTGATAAGTAGCCATGGTATAAGCTGATAAATATTCCGGTATAGTGTAACTGTGCATCAAAATTCGCTCTTGCCGCCCTGCCAAGCGGTGAAATTCTGCATCATGACTGGTTGCTGCCGAAAAGCGTCATAGCTCATTACCTTAAAATTAACCTGATTTCAACTCTCCTTGATGTTCTCGCTTACATTTAAAATGAATAATTGCTACTTTGACGCTCTCTCCGGCGGCGGTGTGAATGCGCCGTAATGGCCCCTCCACATCGGCCATGCAGTATTGCACTGAGCGTTGTGCATTATCCCTTCCATAATTGATGTAACGTACATTATTTAACAGCCCCATCTCAACAATTGCATTGCATTAACGATACACTATATTCACCTGGTCTGGGGTGACAGTCCTCCTCCGGTCTCTGAGAGCAATCAGGAGCACTGTCTGTAATGACAGGTATTTCACCTCGACTGATGCTAGGGGTTCAAAAGGAGCTTGCCGCAGGTAGGTTAGGGCGACGGCAAGGTCCCAAGAGGGTACCGAGGGCGGTCTCAGGGGAAATTAACCCGCTGCACACCTCAAAGGAAACGAACAATGAGTTGGTGCTTACCTAGGGACTGGCCGTCCACTGCATCATGGTATGCTGCGATGACAGCAACATACACTTTAATAAGGGGACAGCCAGAAATGGTGTTGATCACGGCTGCTGGCAAGCCGGAGAGGTCTGCCGCGTCCCGTCCAGGAGCTAGACTTGCAGGTTCCAGAGATCGGGTCGCGGGTGTCAGAATGTTCACATCGCCTGAGAGAAAAAGTCTCTCCAAAAGGGAATTTTCCAAGGAGGAACTGCCGAGAGGAGCTTCTGTAAGATTCTCTTCCAGCTGGGGATGCCCTCGGCGACGAGCAGACTGAGGAAGGGCGCTAGGGGGGCTTGGCATACTCCCTGTGTGTACAGGACATGACCTACTGCCTCCGTCTGCTGCTGGACTGTCTAGAACTTCTGGGCAAAGTCCTTGACAGTGTCGCCGAAGAGGCCAACCTGCGAGATGGGCGTGTCAAGAAAGCGGGCTTTGTCAACGTCGGCAATCTCAGCGAGGTCGAGCCAAAGGTGTCGCTCATGAGCCACTAGTGTGGATATCACCTGACCAATGGCATGTGCGGCAACCTTCGTCGTCCGAAGAGCTCCACTCGAGCGACCACTCGACTCAGCAGAAGACATCTCGACATCCTCGGGTGCACCAAAGGAGATGCAGGGCCCGGTGTAATTCGGGGGAGCGTCATCCTCGGGAAACACCACGGCGGAACTATAGGTGAAAAGTCCATGAAGCATCTTCGCCCTGCGAGACATTCTGCATCTTCATCATTAGGTCCTGTAGGCGCCTCACGTTAGTAGTAGAGAAACCTGTAGGCGCCTCACGTTAGTAGTAGAGAAACCTTTATGGCTCACCGGACCACGGGGAGGACGCACGGGAAGCCGTCTCACGAATGAGAGGCATGCCCTCAACGTAGCGATAGTCATGCGTCCGCAATGATTCATCCATGAGCGCTGCCTCAGCGTGTTCCCGGCCCAAACACGAAAGACAGCGCTAATGCCCATCTGAGGAGGTGAGGAAATTCCCACACTCAGAAACGCATGGTCGCATAGACATTCCGAAGAAATTGCTCTTTTCGACGCCTGGTTGCCCAGGGAGGACCTCTAGTGGCAACGTCTGCAATCAGTGATAGAGGTCTCTCGCTGGCGAGCAAAAGATTGGCTGCTCTTTTGAGCCTTTAAAAAGGCTACCAATCTCGCGGGTTCTCCGTCAACAGCTGCACAGGTGAAGACCCTGTTGTGGCGAGAGAGCTTGAACTCAGCAGGAACTCTTTCCTTGAAGATTCTCTTCCAGCAGACTCGATGCATTTAGACGAGGCTCCGAAAGCGAAAAGCTGCATGTGCAATCCAGCCGTGCCCTCTTATACTCACGCCGAGATAAGGTGCACCTGGCTGTGATTGTTGCATGGCCAAAGATTCGAAGACGATTGGTCCCTCAGGTGAGATCCCATATGTAACGTTGGAGTGAACTCGACTGAAGGGGAACCGCATCTATACTTTGCTTCATCTTTATTCTGCTCTGTCACTCATTGACAACCTGTCTGTTCTGTCTGAGGGCCATATATTTACCACCTCACAGCCTCCTCTGGGCATTGCCGCACACGTGCTGCGGGCAGACCTCACAAATAAAATGCGTGGCGCATGTGTGCAGTTCACACATAGTGTTACAGAGGCTTCATTACTGAAGATGGCAAATCTACAGCAGCGTCTGACAGTTCTCATGTCTTTATCTCACCCTCACCCCAAGTGTCCCACGAGACAAACTTCTGAACGTCTAAATGGACTGGCTGTCAATAACGTCAAATCAGCTTCAGCTGTGAAACTTTATTAGAAATAAAACATCAGCTTAGGGCAGAGAGGACTGTGGGCAGAAAGCGTCATCTCTCTGTCTATTTAAAGGTGCTGTTGGTGATGTTAGCTGTCTTGCTAAACTTTGCCAGACATCCTGAATGACTCAGAAACTGTGTTTTTTGACTGTAGATTTAAAAAGGTGCAGAAGAGCACAGCTTTAAGACTGACCTCCACATTGGAAATTCAAGTCAATATTTCTGAATGTTTTTGAAGAAATCAGCATAAACTAAACGTGACTGGTTTGCTAGTATTACCTGTTGAACTGGTCTAGTTAAATGGTTGTAGAAAATGTGTGGGTTTTTTTCATCTGAAGGAACATGCTAAACCAATTAATACTAACAGCCTAAACACAGAATAAACCAAAAATTGCCAGATGGTGAGAAAAAAAGTTTGTGTTAATTATAGAAAAAAGTAATAATAATAATAGTAATATTTATTAATAATAACATTATAATTATTATAATTACTATATTGTGCAGACCTAGAAAACAAACAAATAAATAAAATGGAATCTCTTTACAAATTTTAATTGATTGATTTTTGAGGAACATTATTGTTTGATGGTAATGTAGTTTTTATTATAGTTGGTGTGAACGTGTCTTTAGCCTCCGGATGAGCTGAAAGAACATTTTCCACACAGTTTCACAGACTGTCAGTAAATAAAGGAAATAAATAGAAAAGTAAGTTCAGTGTTTGTGTGTGTGTATGTGTGTGTGAGAGTCTCACCGGATCGTCGAAGAGCTCCATGACAAACGTGGCCACGCTACCGTTGATGCCGATGAAGAGGTTGATGCAGGTCAGAACCACATACGCTGTGCTGGGAACGCTGAAGATGAAGGAGGCAGGATACATCATCGGTGTGATGGACCACCTGAAACACACACAAACTCAGCAACCTCTAGATGAAAGAACACACACACACACACACACACACTCACCCGTAGAGCAGCAGCAGCAGTATGAGGGCAGGCAGGTTCGGTGGAGAGACGTATGATTTTTGTTGGAAACACAGGAAGATGACGATGACGATGATACACGGCACGATATAATTACACTGAAACAGATCATAAAACACAACACAATCAAACTTCACTAAATAAAAAATAAGCTGCCATTTTAATAAAACACAGGAGTGAAGCCCAGCACTGGGTTCATTTACACATGGGCAGATCACTGATCACAAGCGTCTCATCATTTCATTTCTTTCCTGAATGTGCTGCAAGTTTATAATGTTTATAATGTACTTTTGAAAACTGCAAAATACATTGAACATTACATTTTTAATAAGAATTGTTTGTTTGCCAACAAATGTGAAACTAAGACCAAAATAAAGAAAATGAAGAAGTTATAAATAGTACAACTGTACTATAAAATACAATATATATTGTATTGGTATTGGTGTGGACTTTTTTAGAAAAGTAATTTTATAATTACTTTAACATTATCGTTCTTGGTGTGAACAGGCTTTTACTGGTTTATACTTACAGTAATATTTCTTATTTACTTATTTTGTTTGTTATTTATTATTAGTAGTAGTAGTAGTATTACTTTTAATTATTTTTGGCAAAATTATGCATTTTTATTTATGTAGCCATGACACACAAAAAAGTAAATGCACACATATATAGTTTTGGTTTATTAGGGTGCTTTCAGTTCCTCATATATGTTCTATTTTTTCTGTTTATTATTTTTTTGCACTGTATAAGTTGTGAATCCACTTTTTATGTCCCTTGACACTAATTGACTTATTGGTGATTTATTCGGGAAGGTGAAATCATCTCTCATCTCACGAGAGTCTCACTGTCTCAACCAATGGAGGCGTCGAACAGGATTCAGCGGGAAATTGATAGAGTTTTAATAGAGTTTTAATTAGCTATCTCAGCTCCTCTTTTTAGCTCTGGCACGCCTGTCCCCGTCCCATCCATCTTCCAGAGCAGAAGGGTTTCTAGTGTACCATGTCCCAGGCGAAGTTGGCCAGCCAGTAAACGGTGGGGTTGACTCCGCTCACAAACTGCAGGTGTTTGGATTTACTGACACGCTCCTGGATGAGGAAGAGGACGAAGCTGGCCGGGATGAAGGACATGGCGAAGATCACGCAGATCGCCACCACCACATCAGTAGAAGTCGTGGCCCTGCAAGAAGATTAGATTACTCACGTCTCTTCTACAGAATCTGCTGAAATGTCATTCAGATTTTCTCAGTGTCAGGACTACTGTTATTTTTTTGAGATTTGAGGCCAGTTTTTCTAAAGAGGGCAAATTAGCACAAATCAAAAACAGCGCTGGTAGGACTCCTATATGAGAGCTCAAAGTCGTCTTTTATTTCCTAAAGCAAATTAAAAATAATATGGTTTGGCAAGCAATACGTTTGGATAATGTGTTCTTCTGGCATTGCAAATAAAACAAAACTCTCCCTTCAACCACACATCATCTCTTTTCCCCAGCTATATTTAAAGCGCAAAAAAGTTTAATACATGATTATTCGGGCCTTAAATAATGATGCAAATGCCAGTAACTTGAGAAAAGCAAACGTTAGTAAAATGCATTGCGTGATTCGTTGCAATTCTTTCCTCCAGTAAATGTTACGTTTGAATGGAAAACTCCTATAAATACTTCTACAGTAAGGTCCGGTGCAAAAATAACTGTAGCTAAATAACTTCTAATTCTAATTCTTCACTGCGCTGCTTTAGTAAAATCTGACAGTACTGTTTTAATGGCAAAAGACGGTTTGGTGCTGATGCAAGCTGTTAGTAAAACTGGCTCTTTCTGCTTGCTTTGTCATAAAACAATTACTATTACTATTATTTTCAAACTACAGTTACTTTTTTTGAGCATAAAACAAAATAGATTATGCATGCAAATAAACAGTGCTCTCCAGGGGATCCAGTACACAATACAAGCTCTGGCAAAGCATTTTATGGCTCATCATTACACAGCCTTTCTAATAATATCACCACTGAAATGACAGTCAGATGATCTCAAAGTTAGGACTTAATAATATCAAGAAAAAGAGCTGAAATTAATGAGCAGTGAGTACATATTTGACACAGCGGAGCTTAAAGAGGAGGAAGACGCAATAGGTTTGTAGTCCACACAGCCATGTCTTGTTGTTGTGATTTCCTGTTTACCCTCACAGCCTCGTTTTTGAATCAAAATGGCAGTGGGCTGAATAAGGCTTATTAACAGTCCCTGAGATCTGAGTCCAAATCTGCTTTTTACCTTCTTGCATTTCTGAGAAAATTAATAACAAATAACCAAAAGAACACAATATTCTGAGAAAGCCTGCTTAAAACACACACACACACACACACACCTACAGACACTGGTCTAGTAACATCAGCTACAACAGAGATGCCCATCTGGGTTTCTGATAAACAGCTCTTCAGTGGCTCGCACTTTAATTAGAATAAAATCTTTAAAAACTCTCCAAATCCAGCTCATGCACAGCATTCTGGGAAATGTGGGCATGCTTCACCACAATAAACTTTCATTCACCAATGATCCATTAAATTAATAACTAAGTAATAACACTGCAAAAAAAAACAGCACAACTGATTTTACATATGATAAGAATAATAATACAATACAATAAAATGACAGTTTAACATATTTTCACATAGAAAAGGGTCGTTTTATTGTATTTTTGGTGAGAAGAGACTTCTTTTAGAAATATTCAAAAGTAGTTTTCTCACTTTGATTAATACGGTTCCTCTACCAAACAGCGTCTGTGTGTTTGTTTGTATTGTCCCCGTAATTCAAAAGGCTTATAAAACATACAGAATGACATTTTTTGAAAGTCTAATGTCTGTATTTTCCTGTAAGGGGTAGGTTTAGGTGTAGGGTCAGTGTAGGACAATACCACATACAGTCTGTACAGAAGAAACACCATTACACCTATGAGTCCCATAAATCACAAAAACCAACATCTCTGTGTGTGTGCTGTACTCACAGGGACGCTAATGAGAGCTGTTCTTTGGTGAGGTTCAGTGGGTGGTTGAATGTGGTGATGCCGAACTCTTCTGCTTGACGGCCCGCTGGAAGATTTCCTCTCAGAGCACTGTTACTGGCCACATTCAGGAATGACACGAGCGAATGCCAGGCCTGGTTATTGAACCACACCTACACACACACACACACACACACAGAGAGTTCACAGTTCAGTTCTAGTGTTATTCTAGTCAAACTAAAAATATCAAAAACGGTTTGTGTTAGTTGACATTAAGCTGAAATATAATATCCTAAACTTAAAGTACTGTGCTGATACTGTAAGGGCTGTCACTCACCTTCACATTATCTCTGGTGCCCAACTCCACCAACAACAACCGAAGGGCCTGGAAAATCTGCTCAGTCTCTTTAAACTGTAGACAGAAAGAATGTCACAGTTCTTTCACACACACACACTACAGATTTTTCTTGTCGTAAATATTGTTTTTGAAAGAAATTAATACTTTTAATGCATCGAAATCGATTAAAATTAGCAGTAAAGACATGAAAGGTTTCTATTTCAAATAAATGTTGTTCTCTTGAATCTGTGAATCCTGAAAAAATAAAAGGTGTTCTGGTTTCCACAAAAAATTGAAGCAGCACAACTGTTTTCAACACTGATAATAATCAGAAATGTTTCTTGAGGAAATCAACATATTAGAATGATTCCTGAAGGATCATGGGACACTGAAGACTGAAACTGCACAGAAAAAAAAAAATATATATATATATTCATGCAAAAAAAAACATATTCTAAATCGTAATAATATTGAATAATAAATAAATGCAGCTTTGGGGAGCAGAAGAGTCTTCTTTTTAAAAACAGACCCCAAACTTGTGTATTTTAAATGACTGTACCATAATTACTGAGTCATACAAACTTTTATTTTACTCACTCCAAAGCATGAAGCCAACAAGAATTAAAACACAAATAAATACTGACTGGATTTTACGGAAGTTCAGACAAACATGGACATGAAACATAAATATAAATGATAACAGATCAAAACAATCGTACTGTATTTCAGAGAGAAAGATCATTTTGTATGTAAATGTTAAAAGCAGTCTTTGAGTCAGGAGTGTGTGTATTGTTTTAAATGCTGACTAGGTCTTTCACACAGCAACGGTCAGTGTTCTGCCTCATCTGAGATTCACACCGAGATATCAGACACTAATACTAACACACACACACTCTTACAGAGAAGGTGCCAAATCTCTCTGGGTCTGAATGAGGGGGAGTGGAGGACTCTAACGTCCTGCTATTAGCATTACAGTCGTCCATCACAGAGCTAAGCAGCATTAAAATCCCATCAGACGTCCAGACTCTGGCACGCTGCCGGAGAGGATTCAACCACATTTACAGCCAAAACCGGACCGGCTAACGCTAAGAAACAATGAAACACATTGTTAGGATAGCAAAATATTACATTCCAACTCCAGAAAGATTTTTTTCAAGCATTAATTGTTGCCTCCACTCAACTGGCACAGAAACTAGCCAAACACAAACAAAATATGCCAAATTAAAACATTTCTCTTTGATTTGAAGGTCACATTGTGTGCATGTGATGTAAATTCCTAGTGCTATGTGTTCAATAGTGGCTTTATGTTGAATTTAAAATGTGAAATTTCTAAAGACTGACAGACTGACTATTTATTGTACTGTGGATATTACAAAATATTTATGCACCAATGAAATGGTTGATGGCAGCTTGGCAGTTGGTCATTCTTTTACAAAATATTCTTTGCCAAATCCAACTGAACAGTGTACTTGAAGGAAAAACGACAGATTTTTCGACTGCAACAAAATCAGTAAAAACAGTAAAAATGTTTATGTGAATTTATTGTAAAGCTCCACCAGAGGCACTGCACCTCTACACCTGCTAGCACTTAGTATCACTCTCTCAGACTGTTATATGGACTCATTTCCCACAACACACCACTCTATCACAGCTGCTGGTCATTACCCACCCCACACACTCGTTAGCTTCAGCCCCAGTCAATGAATCACAAAGTCTTGATCTGCAACTGCGATCATTTCTGAGCGTATCTCCCGTGTTTAATCTTGGACTGTTTATTGTTTGATTGCCGCCTGCCCTGATTCTGTGCCTGTGTACCTCAACCTCAATTCTGCTCAGTCTCCATTGCTCTGTGTGCTGTTGTTTGACCCTGCCTGCCGCCTTCGACCTTGTTCACTCCTGTGCTCAAATCTAAATTTTCAGCCTCATGACTCCAGACTTCAGTGTCACATGATCCTTCAGAAGTCGTTCTAATATACTGATTTACTGCTCAACAAACATTTCTGATACATTGGTTATCAATGTTGTGCTACTGAAAATTACAGCATTTATTAAAAATAGAAAACGTGTAACATTACACATGACTTTACTGTCTCTTTTGAACAATTTAATGAATCCTTGCTGAACAAGAGCATTTATTTCAATCTAATCATGACATTGTATCGATTAAAGCGGTGCATAAATAAAGGTGACTTGAAAAAAACATGCATTGCATCTGAGAGATGCTAAAGACTTTAAGTATTGTTTATTGTAAATAAAAATCATTTTTAGGTTATAAATGAGGTTTATGAGTTGAATTACACTGCTTAGAGGATTTCATCAATTGTATATAGATATAGAAATCAATTGCGTTCTGTCAGATCAGCTTTACTCCCAGTCTTCAAAAGATGAGGAACAAAGAGTCATCTAAACTTCAAGAGAGCAACAGATATCGCTTTCGAAGTGTTAAAAAATTCAGTAGAACTGCAGTGTGGGAAAAACATGATCTCCATATTTGATAAGCGAATGCTAAGCGGAGAGCTGGTGGGAATTTTCACAGCATTTAAATGCTTCCAAAGGCCTGAAAAGCTTCACACTGCATCAAAAAACTGGTAAATAAAACACACTTCTCTTCACGAGGCGTGCTCAAGCTGCTCATGCATATTAAGATGGAGTGCACCATGTTTTGATACTTAAGTGATAAACATATATGCAAATAGAAGAAATGATTGGAACGAGCTAATGGCACTGGCTACTTGTTAATGAAAATGAATGTGGATAAAAAAGCTGTCTGTAATAAACAAATGCACATTGTTACGAAAACTACAATAAAACTGTGACAATTTGGTTTTAATCAGCTCTGCTGTCAAAAAGAAGCAACACTAATATTCTGAAGCTTCTCTTATGAATTTATACTTCCTGCATTTAAATGCAATTTAAAGACCAACCTAAAACGCAGAGCATAACAAATGGAAAAGTCAGATCTCTGCAGGGAGGTTGAGGCATCAGCTCGTATCAGAAATGGCTGTGATGCTTCACTTGAGCAGAGATTCTGGAGGGCAGGTGGGCAATAATGTGTGACGCCCATCGCTCTCACCTGTGAGATGTTGAGCAGTGATCTGAAGTCGTCGATCACTGCTGTAATGTCAGATTCATTGAGTTTGACCTGCGAGTTCACGCCGCCCACAGAGATCCCGCCGTACCTGCACATACACACACACATCATCATGCTGCTTTGATTTGTTTTCATTCCTCAAATCCCGTGGCATGAGTGTGAGATATTACCGTATTTTTCCTGATTTCTGGTAGCTCTTGAGCAGGAAGTCGGTCATGTTTCTGGCCGTGAGGTTCTGCAGGGTGTCTGTGGTGTTCTGAGTTCTCTACAAAAGAAAACACACAAGACAAAACAGTTACAAACACACACACGTAAAATGTCAGGAAACATTACCATTTTTTTTCAACTGCTTACACATAATTTCCAAACTTTGCCTCTCTTTTTCAAAACTCCAATTATTGCACACACATAATGCAAAATGTCTTACATCTCTTGCAAAATGAAGCATGGCATTCAAAATATCACACATCTCCAAAGCAAACATTTGTCTTATATTGCAAACACATTGGCCGTAATGATATTTCATGTGATATATAGGTTGTTCAAAACCTAAAGCTCTTCTTTCGTGAGCTGCTATGTGCTTTTTGTACAAGAGTGAAAGTAAGCATTAGTGGCTGTGAATACAGTATTACACTGCAAGAAAGAAAGGAAATACATTGTTAATGCACTTGGATGCGTATAGTCACAATCAAAACTGTTTGACAGCACTAATATATATATATATATATATATATAGGACACAACAGGGTAACAAATCTTGGAACTCCCCTCTGTTTCCAAACAGTTAAACTGATAAATAAATGCATACTCAGCAAGCACTTCACAAGACGAGATACGAGAAAACAGGAAGTTTTACAATAAGTACAATACAATACAGTAAGTTTTAAACGTATTGTAGGTTTATTGTAGAGGAGAGTTAATGGCCACTGCTGCACTGTGGTAATATAATACAGCTTAGAAACTGAAAATTGTTACAGTAAAGAATATATTTCTTAACTAAAAAACCCAGCACCACTATTAGCACAGACGCTGCCAGGTAGAATTCATTCACACATGCACTTGCTCTCTCTCACTAGTCATACAAAAGCAGTATTTCCTGTGTGATTTTATCAGAAACCAGTGAGAACCATAATGACTCGAAGACAAAAGAACTGATGAGAATGAGCTGCCATTTTCATTTGCCATCATTTACTCTTTTTAATTTTGTTTTTCTATCGTTTTTTTTTTTTTTTTTTTTTCACAACGTCACTAAAAGAACAACAACAAAAAAAGGTTTTAGCACACACACACACAGATTTCTCGAAACAAACCAGAAACACACACTGGAACAATAGAAGTGTGCTGTAAGTTTCTCTGGTGAGATTCAGGATCAGCGTGAAACTACAGACACACAGAAACTGGCCTAAATGAAGGCGCTCTGACACACACACACACACACAGACTTGCATTGCCGGAGGCTTGTGATTTGTATAATGAACGTCTATTTGACGCTGATTCACAGAGCGGGAACAGAACTATTCCAATAATGCTTTTACCTTGAAATCAAAACGGTGGCTTGGTGGCTTTTAGTCCACATCTATCAAAGCAAAATTGCTCAGTTAGTCATTTTATTCCTTTCCTGCTCCAAAAAATCTCCAACAGAAGACAAACATTAAACTTTGCATTTAATGACAAAATGAAGATAACACTTTTGTGCATTTCACACACTGCCTGTCAGTAAAATGTCACAGTGGTGCCAGCACTTTGGGAACAGCATCCGACCAATCACATCTGAAGACAGCAACTTACAGTTAATACATATAATAAAACACAACTGAACCTGTACAATGCTTCAGAGCAGCCGAGCTTTAGGAAGTTGTTCTCTTATTATTATGTGTGGCTATAAAAATCTTTGTTAAAGAGTTATACCCCACAGACATTACGAACTTTGACTTGAAGCAAATAAGTATTGGAAAATCAAACTTACACATAAGACTACTAACATAATAAAAGACGTAAATGATGGGAAAGAACTACAATGCCATCACAAATAACTGAAAAAAGGGCAAATACTAAACCAACTGATTTAAAATGTTGATTGTGTATACAGTCATGCAACTATACTGTAACATACTGTTATGTTATTCACAGTCCTTCATAGGGAAGGGCGGGGCTAAAGAGTTTCTATTCTCTGACAGGTGGCGATTGTGTACAGGGAATTGTAGCACATACCACCAATTAACATTTCGTAGCTCACAAGAGAACAGCTTTTTAGTTCAAAATCAGTTCCTCTAGGAAACAGACTGGTGCGCTGAATTTCATGCAGCAAATCAATACAGTATCAGAGAGGAAATCATGGTTCATAGCCAGGTCCTCCTTGGTCAAGTCCTGCCTCAAATTACAAAAGGAAATATTTAATAAACCGTGTTCATTAAACTGTTTCATGGGGTCTTTGTTCTTTTCTAATTAAGTCTATTTCTCAGCCCTCACAAATGACTGCAGCTTGCTAGACATCACATCAAATCTTCATCATCTGTCATCATCTCCTGCTCTCCTCTCCGCAAAATTAAACGGGAGCTTTGCCAACAAATCTAACAGCTAAATATTGGACAGAAGCTGGAGTACCGTAGCAATGCGGATATGTTCATGACTGCAAATACACGCATGATAGAGTCAGAAATGAGCAAAATACATTCACATTATAAAGGAGGGATTGTTTGTTTAGCTTAACATACTTAAACCCATAGTCCTTTGTGTCTATACTGTAAAATAAAGTATTTTAATAAGCAAATATATGTGTCACGCCCAGCTGGAGCTGCCAGCTAAAAACTGTTGATGGCACTCCAGCGCCAGCAAACTGTTTT
>JAUYWG010000249.1:2111958-2150779 GCA_034779775.1 Enteromius afrohamiltoni | reverse complement strand
GTAAACCTTCGGCCCAGTCTGAGGTCCTGAGCACTCTGGAGAAGGTTTTGGTCCAGGATATCCCTGTACTTGTCTGCATTCATCTTTCCCTCGATTACAACCAGTCGTCCTGTCCCTGCAGCAGACAAACACCCCCACAGGATGATGCTCCACCACCATCCTTCACTGTTGGGACTGTTTTGGACAGGTGATGAGCAGTGCCTGGTTTCCTCCACACATACCGCTTAGAATTAAGGCCAGAAAGTTCTATCTTAGTTCTATCAGACCAGAGAATCTTATTTCTCTGGTCTGAGTCCATCAGGTGTTTTTAGCAAACTCTATGCAGGTTTCCATGTGTCTTGCACTGAGGAATGGCTGGTCACTCTGCCATAAAGCCCCGACTGGTGGAGAACTGCAGTGATGGTTGACTTTCTACAACTCTCTCCCATCTTCCGACTGCATCTCTGAAGTTCAGCCACAGTGATCTTTGGGTTCTTCTTCTCCCACGATAGCTCAGCTCTAGGAAGGGTTCTGGTCGTCCCAAACATGTTCCATTTAAGGATTATGGAGGTCACTGTACTCTTAGGAACCTTAAGTGCAGCAGAAATGTTTTTGTAACCTTGGTCAGATCTGTGCCTTGCCACAATTCTGTCTCTGAGCTCTTCAGGCAGTTCCTCATGATTCTCATTTGCTCTGACATGCATTGTGAGCTGTAAGGTCTTATATAGACAGGTGTGTGGCTTTCCTAATCAAGTCCAATCATTATAATCAAACACAGCTGTAGAACCATCTCAAGGATGATCAGAAGAAATGGACAGCTCCCGAGTTAAATATATGAGTGTCACAGCAAAGGGTCTGAATTACTTAAGACCATGTGAAATTCCAGCATTTTGTTTAATAAACCAGCAAAAATGTCAACAATTCAGTGTTTTTCTGTCAATATGGGGTGCTGTGTGTACTTAAATGATTTTAACAAATGGCTGCAATATAACAAAAAGTGAAAACAGTAAGGGGATCTGAATCTCCATACCCACTGTATGCATACAACTAGAATTAAAAACTAAATTATTAGCATTTCATAGAATTTTGTAAATAATTAAAAAATAAATTCTAAAGAAAAAAACTAAACAAAACAAAGAATCCAAAGATTACTATTTACCATTACTACTACACCTGAACTATGTGCCATTTCTTTATAATTTTTTGCTAAACTTTTTTTGCTAAACTTTTTTTGCTAAACTTTTTTTGCAAACCTAGACTCGTTCTCTGCAACCTAATTCACCTAAAGGTACAAACAAAGTGCTCTGAACAAACATGTCACCATGGGGAGATTACCTCTTTAATCGCTGGGACTCGTTGAGCTCCGACTCGCTCGTGATTGGCCCGCGCCACCGTCAGGTAATAACCTCTACCGTAGGTTTTCTTCAGGAAGAGCGAGGAGCCACAGCAGCAGACCCGGCCGTGCGAGATGATGGCGATACGATCGCCCAGAATATCTGCCTCATCCATGTGATGCGTCGACAGAATGATGGTGCGACCTGGAAGAGACACAGACATCAAAGGAACACACGTTCAGCACTCGTGGATGCCAGAAAAAAAATCAGTTCAGCAGCGAGCGTGCATGTCTGAAGCTCAACGGGACGGGCACGTTTGAAGTGCAGGTGCACAGGAAAACAGCACGCTCTATATATAGGCGCTTTTATATCTCACTCTGTATGGAAAAGTTCCCCGTGTTTTGTATTCGCCGGAGCTCCCGCTGAAGCCAGACACCCGCGGGCTCAGCGCCGGCATTATTTCTGCTCTGCCTGTGTGACGAGGCAGTAGGAGTTCAAGGCGCCTGTCCTTTGACTTGCCGAGAGCAGAAATATCATGCATCTGCGCTTCCCAAAGGCAGGTGTCAAACCTGGCATAGAAACACGTGTTTATATTAAAGTGCCCCTATTATGCCATTTTAAAGGTTGCTAATATTGCTTTATGAGTCTCTTAAATCAGGTTTAGATGTATGCAAGGTCAAAACAATTTAGTTTTCTCCAAAAATAGATTTACCCCAATTCTAAATGATTTGTAAACGACTCGTGTGAAGCAGTTCGAAGAATCAGTCTGTCTAAACCCCGCCTCTCTGTGAGCCCTCAATGCTGTGATTGGTCAGATGGCACAGTCATATATGATTGGTCTACCGCTACAGCGGCCCACAGAGCTTGTAACAAAACTATACTTTCCAGCAAAAACTAGAGGTGCTTTCAGAGAGAATACTGTAGGTCAACTGCTGTAGTTAGTACGGTGTGAGTGAATCGGGCACACCTCTACAGTGTGAACTTCAGCATTGTATAATGCATAACACTGCTTTAAACATCCTTTATCATTACTGAAACTAATAAGAAATACAGGCAGTCAAGCTGCATCAATCACAATGTTTAGACTACATTAGTCCCACAGCTGAACAACAGAACTACATAAACGCAAGTAAGCCCATTACCAAGACATGTGCAGGGTTGTTACACAACATAACATACACAAATACATCTTTTGAACGATCACTAGAAAATACCATCATCAGTTATTAATCTTACTTACAGGTAGAAGTTCAGAGGAGCAAGCCAGTCGAAATAAACTGGGCACTGATCCATCTTTTAAGACCAAACGTTTGGTGAATATCATGTTGTACTCCAAGATTGGAAAAGCAGTCATCAGTAAAATGACGCGAACACAACAAGAGACTGTACTGCTGTGTGTTAATCACTTATTCTTTGTAGATTCATCTTTCAGAAGGGCATACAAAACAAATTTACTCTCACGGGATACAGCGTCTTCTTGACATGATGTAATTCACGTGGAAATTGTACTGTTTGTGGGCGAGGCAGGTTGTTTGTGACGTAGAACGTGTTTTATAAAGAAATTATTGAAATCGTCACAAGGGAGATGCAGGAAGTCTTGTTTCATGAAAAACTGGCCAAAATGAAGTGAGCTGGAATAAAACAAGAACAGAATAATCAACTTATTTTGAATCTGAAAACAGGTAGTTAATCTCCCATTGATAGACATTTGGTCAACAAGACTTCATACAGTTTGCATCTCAAATAACTGTGTCTTGATTTGATGTTTAGATTTTAAGTCCGAGTTAAAATTAAAGAAAAAAAGGTTTCATTTAATACTATGACTTTATGACTTTCCACACCTTTAAGTGCAAATTAAACAAATAATAGGCAGCAAATACCCTGTGTATGAACAAGACACACACAGCACACCTTCAGTCAGGTGGATGTGTGTCAGCGAACTCATTTGGTGTGACATTCAGCTCCAGACAATAAAGAGCACTGGAGAGTCACGGAGAGATGAATAGATAGAAAGAGAGAAGAAGAAATATAGAGAGAGATGACTGCTTTGATTTGTGTTGCTTTGTATGACAGAACAGTCATCCGTCAGACTAGAATAAAACAGCACAATACACACAAACTCACCAACAAACTGAACCCTACATCACAAACAAGTATGCTTACATGCACTTCAAATGGACAAAACAAAAACAGACCTTTATCAGCACTGATTTACTTCTAAAAGTAACTTCTAACCCTTTTTGTTAGCTGGGAATGTTTCTGCACAATTTCTTTTTTTTTGACAATAAAAAAAAAATGTTTCTTGAGTGGCAAATCAGCATATTAGAATAATGTATGAAGAAAAGATCTGGAGTAACAATGCTGAATCCAGCTGGAAAACATATATTTAATATTGTATTAAATTTATAATAATAATATAGTGAAACTGTTACTATATTTTTCATCAAATGAACGCATTCTCTTTTTTTAGTTATCTGAATATTTATTTTTCTTAGTTATATCTGAATGTTTCACCACCTGTGGACATAAAACCTTTTAAATCACACAGCAAATGCCAAAAAACTCATAATTCAATTTGTGTATGAGTGTGTGTGTGTGTGTGAGAGAGACAAAAGGCCACTCTCAGCCCAATTAACTGCACTAGTACACATCATTTCATTTGCCTAAATTATTAATCAGACAATAATCGGCTGCACTAATCAAATAATCATCATCTGCTCTCTAATTACACGCGCGATCCAGCTGAAATGGGCTGAATATCCGAGTTCAGTCCCTGGAGGACTGCAGAACTTATTAGTATTGACAATACTTCTAAATTGAATGTGTAATATTTTTATAACTGATTGAACAAGCTTGCACTGTGAGAGAGTTAGGAAAGTTAGACAAACAACAAGAAAAAAACTCAACAGAACAAAGACACATATCAAATAAACAGTGCCTTAAGAAATCATAACATTAATGTTTATAGTATCATTTTATACGCTCTATAATAACCCTATAATATCTTCAGGCCTTATAGTCACATTTAGTAAATTAGAGCTGAATGAAAATGTACATGCAGTAGGTGTGCGGGATCAAGTTAGGAAACTATACATTGTATAACTAATGTGAGAGTATTGCTCCGTATTCATTTCAAACACAGTTTTGTTGATTGCCTATTGTGTTAATTGTTGAATAAGCATCATATTATTCCATTTTTACCAACAGTTATTTTGTGATTTTGCAAACATTATTTTGAAGGTTTTCTGAACATCCCGAGACGAGTAGTAATGTTTACAAAGTGTTACAAGACCCAGATAAAATGTGTCTGGAAGAAAAACATTCTATAGACAATATATAAATAATGTTTATGTGCTAACATTCAGACATTATAAAAAAATGATCATTTAAATCCATCTAACATACATATGTTGTAATCCTGTTTTATCTTTTATTTTATTATTTATTTATTATTATTTCAGTGCGTGGTTTCGTTTAGCTGTCTTTAACATGGACTTTTGTCCGTTACCTGTGTATACTTAAGTTCTTCTTGTTCTAAAACAAATAGTAACATTAGAAGAATACATGTTAAATTCCAATCAAAAATATTTCACTAATTCTGTTGGAGCAGGTCTGAGCTGAAGTTGGCGAAGCAGTAAAGGATCTTCTTGCACAAAGCGCTCACCTTTACAGCGTGTAGGAACCAAATCATTTCTCAAGAAGGAGCACCGTCTCAGTTCACAAGAGAAAGTGTGACAGCTGGAAACTGTCATGACAAGCTTCTGAAAGAGTCGTGATGTTCTGCTCCAGCGCTTTAACCCCATACATCCCACAGAGCACCTTCAGAGAAGATAGCTCCGCCGCTGACAGACGCAGAGACAGAATACACAGCGCCTCGTTGACTTCACTGACCTGCCAAAACCTTTGACACCAATGATCACCGTCATCTCTGGACTTTCATCTGAGAAAGTGCTGCCACATCTCTGCGACGGTATCCAAGCTCATGCAGCTGAGAGTGAGATTCAGAGTCTAGTTCCCAATCAAAAGGGGAAAACAAGGACTGTCATCTTTTTTCCTGACATTCATAACAATAATCACTATTCCTCTTTTTCCAGATGAGCACGCCCTAATGCAGTTTCTGCATCCATTTGCATTATGCGCTCTTCACACAAACTATTGGACACTATTGGGGATCGCCCCACTGAATGCTGAGTTACAGTTGCTGACCGCTGCAGTACTCTTGTCATCTTTTGAGTTGAAAATTTGAACATGTACACATGTTAGTGTATCTGAGGTAGTTTTTTGTCGTGCACTTTCTTTTGCACATAAAAGCTGCACCTGAGTGAGAGCACGCGGTGTGACTGACGTGCTGAACTCATTTTGTGAATAGGCAGTTACGCTAAGACTGTCTATGCTGTAAGCACCGCGCTACGTTATTTACGAAAGTCATTTGGGAAATCTTCTTCAAAAGCTCAAACGTTTTCACAGAAGTTAAAAGCAAAAGCAACACGGTACAATGGTAACTGATATTACGTAGAATGCACAAAATAAATAAACATTTTGTTATTGGTTTTGGCAAATTACACTGCAATACATTAATCCCCAGTTTCAGTTTTAGTGGTGCTATGAAAACATAAAATAATGGGTTTTTCATTAATAACGGGATAAAATGAGATAAAACAAAACAAAATGATGGTTTCATAGGGCTAACCGAAATCAGAATTAGGCCATAGTTCAATTTAAGTCATGTTTATAAACATGGTTTAGAAAAAAGCATCACTGGTGTGCATCTTAAGACAAAACAAAGGTGCTGACATGTTTTAAGATCAGATGAAACAGCTCAGATTTACATTTTAGTTTAGGACTAGGCTTAAAGGAACACATGTTTTTTTTCACAGTTAAAAACAGTTAAACAGTTGAGTTTTACCATTTTTGAATCCATTCAGCCGATCTCTGGGTTTGGCGGTAGTACTTTTAGCATAGCTTAGCATAGATCACTGAATCTGATTAGACCGTTAGGAGTTTTTTCAGGAGAACTTTAATTGCGCCTGCTGCGCCTATGTTAGAGCAGCAAAGTTATTTTATGGTCCCTAGCCATATAGGCGAGAAAATCAACAACTTTTCATTTTCCGTCGGTCTTAGTACACAATGTAACTATAGAAGAGTCAAGTTTTAAATAGGACAAATATTGAAACTCCTTGGTCGTTTTTGAGCAAGATGCTAACGGTCTAATCAGATTCAGTGATCTATGCTAAGCTATGACCCAGAGATTCAAAAATGGTAAAGCTCAACTCTTTAACTCTGGGGAGTTGGAGAATGAGCCTATTTCCAAAAAAAGTGCCATGTTCCTTTAAGCCTAGTCATAGACTAAAATGTAAATCTGAGCTGTTTCATCTGAAAGAAACATGCACTGACTGATCTTAAAACATGTCAGTACCTTGTCTTAAGAAACCGGGGGTAAATGTCCATCCCTGTGTGACTAGATGAAGACAAACACAGGATTGGTATTCGTGTCTCTCATGCCATGGTTCAATGCAACAGTCCCAGACTCCTCTGTTTATGGCCCCACAGTGTTGACTCTCAATCGTTTCTCTTACCACGTTTGTATTTGAGCAGCAGCTCCCAGATGCCCCTGCGGGCGTACGGATCGACTCCAGCCGTGGGCTCGTCCAGGATCACCACGTTGGACCCACCCACGAACGCGATGGCCACTGATAGCTTCCTCTGCATCCCACCTGCACACAAACAGCAGACGGTTGCCAGATCTCCACAGAAAGAGCGCGTCGGTGAGAGCAGAGCGCTGCAGTTGCAAACACACCTGAGAGGTTCTTGGCGAGGTCTTTGCGCTTGTGAGGCAGACCCACGTCTCGAATCATCTGATCGATCTCCTTCTTCACCTCTTTAGAGCTCCGGCCCTTCAGACGGGCGTAGAAATAAATGTGCTCTTCCACAGTCAGACTGAAAGAAATGGAGATCATGAATACATGCAAATAATAACTTACACATATATGCGAAACTCACACATACTTGTACACAAACACACAGTCATAAATATGCATACATAGGAGGAGAGAACAGATGATTGTGCAAAAGCAATTCTTATGTTAGAAATACTTCCTTACACAACTGATATTGCTTTTGCATTATTCATATGCTATTATAGTGATTATTAATATGTTTATTTACAATAGTAGAAGAGTTATCTAATGAATTGATTCATTCATTTTCATTTTCTTTATTTTAGTTATTATATGGGCTTTTGTAATTGTTATTTCTTTTTATTTCCTTTTTACTGTCAAGATTTCTTTTTTCCTGTAATATTTATTTATTAGAAGAGACTAAGTTTTCAGTTTTTTGTTCATAAAACACTCATGTGCAGAAATAATTCTCACATCACTGATTTCATATCTTGCTCAGAATTTTAGTGTTATTTTCAGATTATTGTAGCATTTATAAATATTTTAGGTTTTTTTTTTTTCAGTTTATTTATAAACAATTTATTTTTGACTTTATTTTTTATTCCTTGATATAATTTTAGTACTTATAGGCCCGGTTTCACAAACGGGGCTTAGCTTAAGCCAGGACTAGGCATTAGTTAAATTCAAATATTTAAGCCACTTTTACAAAAATGCCTTTTTTTTACAAAAATGCTATTCACAAAGTATTCACATGTGATGCATATGCAGTTTTTTTAAGCATTAGTATGAACTGCCTCAGTCATGGAATAAAGCTGAACTTGTGATGAAGGAAAGGAGCTAGACTCAGGTTTGGTGGTTAATGTGAGTGCTAATTTCTCCTGAACGCCTGATGAATGAACTGAACTGAGCTGAACCGTCATCGCCTGCAGCTCTGGAATCTTTTTTTTTTTTTTTTTTCCATTTAAAACCACTTTCGAGCTGAACCCTGATTACCTCCAGTTTTGGAATATTTGTTTTGAAAGAACATTTGGAGTTGAACTGCTGTCTTCCTCGAGAAGACCCGAGCTGAACTCTTTCTGCTGAATTGTTACTCGTCTCTCAAGGCTTTCATTAGCTGTCAAACCTGATTTTTTTTGGCTGTTGCGGCATTATTCAGATCGTGCACAAATAAAGCTCTGAATTTGTTTTCTGTGATTGCGCTCAAAGACAGGAGGAGGTTTACTCGTTGAAGAGGACGTTGTGCTGAGGACACATTCCCAGGTGAGTCCTGATGATGTCCATGTCGGAGCAGATGTCGTAGCCGTTAATGTAAGCCGTACCGGAGGTGGGAGCGAAGAGACCTGTCAGTATGGACCTGGAGAACAAATAAGTGAACATCTCACGACTGTCTAACAAGGAATCCTGTACAAGCTTACTTTCACATAATGAAGTTTGATGCAAAAACACTGTTCAAGTGAAACGACAAGAGTTTAGGAAGCTGTGTTCTAATAAATGTGATGAATTATTTCTGTGTTTTTTGCCATTCTTCTGGATATGAACCATGTGGCTTAAAACTATTTAAAAGTGGCTCAGAAATGTTAGCCCAGCATCATTTGTTTTGAATTTACTTTAATATGTTGTATCTAATAAAAATGCGGTATGTATCACCAGTGCAAGTGATGTGAAAAACAAAGCAACAAAATACATTATAATATGCAAAATATAGTACGGCATTATGATAGCATTTGACTGCTACTGTGACCATAAACAGGACTGACATTTCAAGTCCCAAAAACAACAGTTTGCACTTTCAATCAAACAAGCTAATCTTTTCCAAACATCTAGCGTTTTTTTGTCCATGGTGATCATTCTAGAAACACATGTAAAAGTGTCTGAAACCCACATGGTGGTGGTTTTTCCAGCTCCGTTGTGTCCTAAAAACGAGGTGATGTGATCCTGATAGAAGTCCAGACTGAGTCCGTCCACAGCCAGTTTATTTCCTGTCTTATAGACCTTCACCAGGTTTCTGATACAAACTCCAGGCTTCATTCCAGGTGGAGGCTTTTCCAGGTAACCTACAGAAAAACATTAATTCAGCTGGATTGTTTGTGTGTGTGTGTGTGTGTGTGTGTGCGTTCGCACCGCTCTGATTCTCCAGCTCGAAGATCAGGTCTGGATTGGCATCAGATCTGACTGGAGTGCCGCACCAGTACGAGGAAGTGAAGGGAAAATACCAGGGCTTTGGGACGCCATACTGACCTAAAGAAGAAGAAAAAGTTGATTCTTCATACTATGTTGTAATCTGAATGATCCACAACTGTCTTTTTCTGTTTAGTGATAGTTGTTCACCCTAAACATGTGAAATTGTCTGCTGTTCTCCAGACAATCCCTTCAGGTTTCACAAATTATTTAGTTTTCCAGCATTTTTGTGCATTTGAACCCTTTAATGTACCCTTATCTTCAAATTCCTAAAGTTTTCACCCCCGTCTCTTCATGCATGTTTTTTTTCATCTGGAGCATTAGTGAGCGTTAGAACCTTTTTAATAGTTTTACAGAAGTAAATGTAACTTTTGAAAGGGGTCATTTTCTATTTTTTTCTATTATGTATACATCTTTTACATGCAATATCTTATTCAGGTCAATACTAAATAAACAATAACGTGTATTTTTTATGATCCCTCTCATTTTGGTAAAATAATTAACATTTTGCATATTCTGAAAGGGGGGTGTCAACGTTTGACCTCAGCTGTATATACTGTATAACAAATCTCAAGTCTGTAATTAATTAATTTGTCGCAAACTGTCACTATATTATCGTCCAGCTATAATCTACTAAATGCGACAGTAAGGCATATTGAGAATATTAAAATCATTAATCATGGTTTTATAAAGTGCTATAGAAATGCGTTTGACTTGACTGAATTACACACTTCTATGGCAGTTTATCTGACATCATTTACGTCAGTCAAGTTTATAATACCATTTTTTTCATGACTTGAAAAAGCATTTAACACCATAAAAAAAAGTTAAAAGAAGTTCTATGTAAATCAACTGCTGATAAAAAGTGTTTATTGTACAAACGTACTGTATCTGTGAAGCACCTTTTTATTACAGCAGCTTTTACCCCTCTATTTTTAACATTATATTATAATATACTCCTATCTCACATTTTTCCATTAACACTGAACTACAATACGTCACATTATCAGATGGATGGTATCTAGAATTAAACCTCGGAAATCTGTGTCTCCAATGTGAAGGGCTGGATTGCTTTTTCTTTTCACTCTTGGTTTTTTTAGGTTTTTGAAGAAAGTCTCTTCTGCTCAACCACACTGCATTTATTTCACCACAAATACAGAGAGACTATGAGAGACTATGCTATAAAGAGTAACAGCTTTGCATCATATGAATACATTATACAGTATAGTAAAATATAATCACACAGAAATGTTTTCAGTGCTCATAATATTGCGTTTTTTTCCAAATCTTTGATATGAAGTTTGTTGCATGTTTTCATACTGCCGTACCGGGGAAGACGTTCTCGATGTACCAGGTCAGTATCCAGTAAATGAATGCGTCGAACAGCATCATGAAGATGGAGACGATGAAGGAGTAGCGGTCGTTTTCCTGCGGACTGACCCGGATGTTGCTCCACTGAATGCCGATGCCCTGCTCTTCATAACGGGAGAAATTCTCACAGCCGTATCCGAACGCCACACAAGACAGCAGGCTCTGTTGGGACGGAGACGCTATTAATATAAATGTAATAAATGTAATGTTAATTTATTCCTCCCATGTGCTTTTTTACTCAGGTATGAATATAAGATCAAAACCACAGCATTGCTACGATACACGATTTCAAAGTAAACAGAGTGTGTGAGTGTGTGTGTGTGTGTGTGTGGGCAAGACGGTACGGCTCACATTAATGGGCTCGCAGGCTCATTCATCTGGACTAGACAGCGGCGCCTGAATGCCAAGACGCTCACACACACACACACACACACACACACTCTCTCTCAGATAAGAGGAAGACATCCACACACACACTGCTGAATAGAGCGAATCTCTTCGTGTGAGATAAAGGTCACTCTGATTGGTCACAATGACGGAAGTGCGGCTGTAAGTCATTTAGTTGGTCTTTCTCTTTCTCAAAGGGCAAAAGTGCCCGTCCATCGCTCTTCTCTTCAGGTGTGGGTCACTGCTATCGCTCTCTCTCTCGCACTAATGTACATCCTCGCTGGAGATGAATGGAGGAGCTCCTCCAGAGGAGATCTGAATCCCATGCTGTGGATTTGTGACTTAGGAAGAGTTGAGCGTTTCATTCAGTCTGTGTGAGTAAGTCATGCATTACATGAACACACAGGTCAAATAACACATCCTCTCGGCACATTCTTGTGAAAGAAGTATTCTTTATTCTGTTTATTTTTATTTAAGAGTCTTGTGCAGACGTAGGGCATTATTGCACTGTACTGTATATACTGTTATTTTTGATTTGCCTACTCTACAAACACACACACACACACATATATAGTTTTTTTTTTGAAGCACTTCAAATGTTGTACATCTTTATATCATATTTCATAATGACTTCTCTTGTCTTCTGTTGTTCAAGTACTTCTCAGTGTAGTAACAAGCATTTAATAATTTCTTATGAAATGTGTCAAATCTGAAAAGTTGCATTTTTTTTCCTCTTTCTTGCTGATGCCTTTTTTAGTATGTATTAAATATTATGTATAATGTACTTTAAAATACGTTTAAGTCTGAACTCAACGTAGTGACACGAAATGCAACTGTAGAGCAATACTCTCCTAGGATTTAAGCACTTTATATGTAATATGTAACTTTATATGCATCAGTCTTTCATTGTAAATTCATCTTTTACATGCATCATCTTTGATATACAGCTAAAGTGTAGGTAAATATTTGTAATTAAACATTTGCAATGACGAAATTGGATATTAATAAGTTTAAAATATATTAGCTGTAATACTGAATGATCCACTAGAGTTAAAATGATCATTTTAGTCAAATGTCAACACTTCAGAATAAATACCATGACAAAAGATGGTTAAAACAATGTTTTAAGATGTACTTGTAAGTAAAACTTTTATACACAGGTCACTTTTTAGAAATACACTTAAGTGTGTTTAGAAAGAGTCATGAAAGTGTCTCACAAGTGGCCTTTTATCTCAATAACATAATATAATATTTTTTTATAAAGAATGCAGTTTTCAATAAAGAACGGCCCAATAAACACACTCGGATGTATTTTCAGCATGTGATGATTAGTTGTTTCAGGACACAAGTCCTCCGGGTTTCTGCAGAGGTGTGAATGAATCTCACCGTGGCGATCTTGGCTCCGAAGCCCAGGACATCCCTCCAGGCGTAGCAAAGCACATGAGGCAGGTAGAGCAGGAAGTAGATGAGGCCCCCACAGGCGGCTGCCAGATTCGCCCGAGAGAAAAACACACTGATGAAAAAGCACTGCATGACAGTGGCCACGCAGAAGACCAGGAGGAAGACAAAGATCACAGAGGGGTCGCTGTATCGCAGAACCTTTCCATACTGAGAGAAAGAGACAAAGAAGCGGAGAGAAAAATAAAGGGGAAAACATTGTAATTGTCAATCAGTTGCTGAGACAAATTATGGATTTGTCATCGGAGCATGAAGACATTCAGCCGCAACCGCACGGCAGCCTTTCAGGGCCTCTAATGAACGTTGCTTTTGCGTTTCCATGGATGCATTAATAATACAACCTGATAATTACAAAGCACAACAACACATTTAAAATCCACTCGTTTCAGAGAAAAGCTTACGTCTGTCAAGAGCAGTGATAGAGAGAGAGTGCTGATTAAAAGCCAGATCTGTGATTGAATAAGCGGTGGGCATCATGGCTCTAGTGGGCTGAGCTAAATAAATCATGCGTGCACTCGAGCTCGTCTGTCATGTTCTTGAACCTGCTGGTCCCACACAGAGTCACGCTGCCCAACCAAAACTGTCCATTCACAAACACTGCACCATATGATCCGCCACTCCAGAGCAGGGCTTTTGTTTAAGATGATTTGTTAATTAATAAATGAAATGACTGTTGTGAATTGATGACTGATAAAGAGCTTCACTGATGAAAATACAAGAGCAATCTCAACACAATAACTTTTGTATGTTACATTTTTGGGGTTAATAATGAAGCAGTAGCTTATTAGGTCACCAGTTTTTACCAAGTACTTTAGACTTCATGACCTTTGTGTTTACATTCCTATCAATTATGACTGACAAACTTGCAATCAATACATTACACTAACAACAATCAGTCTGCATTTGGTATTACAGTTTACTGATTATGCTGTTGCTATATTCAGATGCATGTTCAATAAACTGCTTTCAAAATATTTAAATGAGCCAGTAACCAGTATATAGCGGTGCTCCAAGTTGCAAGTTTTAAAAACTGCTAAAATTGAAAACCCAATAAATTGAGGCCAATAATGTCCTTATTTGTTTTATTTGTAATAAATTTGTTTTTATGCTCATCAAATTGATGCAACAGCATCCAGCTTTACTAGTTTAAGCAACCAACATCATTATTGTACCGTATATTAAAAAATAACAAAACAGGTGGAATTTAAGGCTAAACTAACTTGGAGTCTACATTTTTATTATATATAAAAAAAAAATGATAAACCTCTACTACGGCAAAGCTGAGGAAGCTTTCTGATCCAGTGTACCCTAGATCAGATCTTGGATCCGGTGTACCGCAGTATTTGTGAATGGCAGTGAATCAGCATTAATCACCTTGAGAATGATAGTGAGGAGTGCGGCGCTGACAGCAAGGGGCAAGGTGCTGCTGATTGCCCAACTCAGCCAGTAGGTGGAGCTCTTCAATCCCATCATCCTCACAGTCTCCTTCAGACGTGCCTCCTTCTCCTGAACCACACCTTTGACTATCAACGCAACTGAGTAGATCCATGCTAAAGTCATGTATAAGGGCAGGGAGCGCGTCAGAGATCGCAGAAACCTGCACATGCACACACAAACAAGTGTGAAAACGTACTTGCACACTTCATTCAAAGAGTTATTTCACATACACATATATTATATATATACACAGACTATGCAACCAAGCAGAGTTCTTCCCAAAACAACACGCTTTCTATACATCATTTAACAAGGACACCACTGAAAATATGCTGTCAGTCACTTAAGCCCTGTGGTGGTTAGAGGTGCTTCCAGAGCATTCGTCATCATTTGACTTCATCTGTCAACTGTCTTTAGTACAGTGAATCACTAGATTCTCCTGTTCATTGGGCATCACAGGAACTTCACCCCACTAGCTTGAGATATACGTCACTTGTAGATCCTTCAGAGCAACTTGAAGGGAAAGAGTGCACGGACACAATCACCAACCACCGGGGCACCACAGGGTTCGGTACGTGGCTCGCTTCTCAATTTACACAGAATTGCTGGAGACAATCATTCTGGTACATGTATTTATTTTATTTAGTATTTTTTTTTTTTTTTTTTTTTTGCCACTGCGACTTCTTGTTTCAACCTGACAGCCCAACAGCAGGTGCTCAGATCTTGACTTGCCTAGTAGACATGTCAACACTGTCTTACCTACACTCATATTTATAAGTTTATGCTCTTTCCAGAAGTCTGCTGTCAGAGAGTGAGAGGCGCTTCATGGTACAAACACAAAGAGGCATAAGATCACTTTTCTGAACTTTCATTGTCACTGTACCTCAGTGGAATTATCTTTCCATTCTCCATCCAAACAAAGTATTCAATACACATCAAATAACAACTCTTGCCTGGCCACTTGAATTCCAAGTATCACACGTCATCTTAAAACTCCCTGGGTACAACTGTATAGGTCATTTAATTGCTTTGTTATAGCCTTTCTATTTTTCTATATGCCTTTTACAGTTTGGGGACCTCAACAGAGTTTTGGAAATTTCACTTTTAATTCTAATTTTGTTTTGTAGTTTGAGAAGATACCACAATCCCATGTATGCAACACTGTAGTATGATGAAGTACTCACTGATATACAGTAAATGCGCTTCATCTTTTACATTTCAGTGTAAATTATAACTGCTATTACTTTGACCATTTGACCAATCTACTGACTGAATCCAATCAGGACACTTAATTTTGAAGGAAGAAATGTTCTTCCCAAGCTACCCTACTGGTAAATATATTTCTGGCCCTAAAATCCTCCATCAGCTCATCTATTGTGCCTTTTAACTAATAGAACTGTGTAAAAATGGTCAATGCATCTAAATGGGGAAGCACACAGTAATGCATTTAGCCAAAGTGTTTAATAAATACCCAGTAATGCAATTAACAAAGTTCCCCATCAATTTACACCATGCAGCTACATTTTTCAATTAGGCACTAATCTGATGATCTTCTGCACATTCTATCCATTTTCACCATGGAAACGAAGAGACAATGAAAGAGCTTCAGAAAGTAACAAGCTGAGAAAGCTGAATAATCACACCGCTAATTATAAGGACCCCTATAATGGGTCTGTAACAGGCCAGCTGTCATTCTCCTATTCCTGAGCTAAGAGAAGCACAGAATTTACCTGTTTCACAAGAATAATAAATACCCAAGCTGCTTTCATCTCTGGTTTGTGTCTATAACATTAGCATACTTCTTATCTTTTGTGTGTTGTGCTTTCCGTTATATAATATACATAAAAATACATTTGCATTTGGTAAAAACTGATTGGGTCCTACTTTTTCCCAGCACAGATGGTTTCCAAGAACCAAGAAATTCTACCCAATACAAATTCAATATATTGAAGCTGGTATTAAAATGACTAAAATACTGAGTATTCCCATCAGAATGAAACCAAACCATGCTGAGTGTTATTTCCCAGATAAACACGTACACAGTATACATTTACTCCAATTTCACATTATCAGAGCCGCCGAGTCAACAAGGTAATGCGCAGTACACATTGTAATAACTGCTGATGATACATATGATAGAAACACAGCGGAATCCTATTCAGAAACATGCTTAACATGGCACTAAAGTGTTAAAACTGGCCAACAGCATAACTCATGCTAATAATGTGCTCATTGTGCATCAAGTATGATAGGAATGTTCCAACCTGATCTCACGGCAATTCGTACATATTTTATGAGGTGGCTAATTCGTATAAATTCATACGATTTATTCTAAATCGTACGTATTTTACGAGATGCCAATTCTTATGAATTTGTACGAATTACCTAAACATAACCCCACACCTAAACCAACCCATCACGTGGTTTAAGACAAATCGTACGAGTGAGGTCATACGAATTGGCACAAATTTGTCACCTCGAATGTTCTGATGTCAACAATGTTCTAAAACATCTGGTCACACTTACATGGCCTTAACTACTATGTACTATCCACTTATTGTGGTTATATTTTATTTCAAAACACTTCTGCTGCTACTGAGGTGGATATGGGTAAGGTTAGGGACAAGTTTGGTGGTATGAGTACACTGACGAAAAAAACAGCATATCTTGGTTAGGTAAGTTTTAAACCTGGGATGCTGGTTTAAGCTAGTCCTTTGCCATTTATAGCTAGATTAGTGACTTCCCCTCCCCTTTTGGGACCTTTTTTTTCAAAAGGTTTAGGGACAAATATATATAGCAACTTCTTATTTAAGTTCTCATCTGCCCTCTGATCTACATTCATCTATAAAATAGATCAATGAATGAATTAGCCATTACGATGTCATCTAGTGACATTTAGTTATAGCTTCTTTCGATTAAAAGCAGCTGGCAACACCACATAACTTACCAGCACATGCAGTTTTTTTTCATCAGGGAATTAGCATGTTAACAGCTTATTGTAATGTTAGCAACATGCTAAAACATGCTAGCCACCAGTTAAAATGACATGTTAATAGAACTGTGTTAGCAGCGTGCTAGATGTTTGGATTGTGATATGACGATGGGCAGTTTTGTGATGGTGGTAAGAGCGTGTGAATGAGATGAAATATTAGAGAGAGGACAGAAGTGTGTCTGACAGAAACTTAAAGCTCATTCTGGAGCAGTTCAGGTCTGTGAGGGAAGTTAGCTGACAAAAGATGTTTTCCCCGGCACTTCACACTGTGTTCTGACTTTGAGAGCCGGTGCGAACAGACAGAGAGAATGAAATAAATGAACTGACACAGGGAACGACATGACTGAGCAGTTTAGTTTAGAAAGAGACCCAAAGCGCCTGTGGCAGTCTGAAGCTGTGCGGATGCTGCTGGAACGCCCTCAGAGCACGAGCGCTGTCAGATGTGTGATGCTGCTTTACAACAAGTTCAGACATTCACACAATATTTAATTCATATTAAGAATTTAAGAGAAACAGACTCCAGATCTTGGCCGCTATTGGAACTCAATGGAAATAAGTTTTGCCTGTGACAGCCGCCGGAAAGCCCTGGGAGTGTGGAAAAGGCTAATCCTCAAAGCGAGAAAACAAACACTTTATCTCCATGCAGATGAACATGAAATACTCTGGAAGCCGCAAAAAACAAAAGCTCTTTAAAAAACGACGGAGGAAGGCAGCGAGCGAAACGGAGGAGGTCGGCTCTGAATCATCAACAATTTGATACTGTGCATAGCAAATTAGCATAATAACCCAATTTGGAGGAATCAAAGATCAACCCGTTTCTACTTGATCTGCTTCAATTTTGGAGTAATCGTTTCCCTGTAATTATTTCCACTGTGATCACGAGCATCAAAACCACAAAGCACTTTGACTTTATGAATGTGCAACCTCTCAACACAAGCACCTTCCCTTCCTCCCCACTAAATGGATTATTGTGCCTTTTAACTTCACATCTGAGCCCCTCTAACTATTTTTCATAATGACTTTAATTGCATTGTGGCTTGGCTTTGTCATTTCTCATGGTTTGCATTCAAAATGGAGCAAACAAGCCGGTATGAAAAACATGGCATGTATGCATGTCATACACATAATGTAGCATTAGCATTTCTGCTGAATTTAAATAACATCAGGATGAACTGATCTGTCAAATAAATCTGTATGGTCAGATTAGCATTTTGATTTCATGTTGACCTAAAAAAATACATGAACTGTATGTTCTTAAAATGCTTTGTGATTATGTTGTATGATTTTGTATTTGTGATTTGTTTGATTGTTCAGTTTAATTTCTTCAGGGATGATTTTTTTTTTTTTTCCGGCTCCACTAACCTTCACCATCAACGATATTAAAGCGCACGGAATGGTCAGCAGAACCATGTTCTCTATAAACCAGCAGAACCACATGGAAGAGTTTCGAACACCGACAACCCTCAGAACCTCCTTTAGACGAAGCTCCTTCTCCAAAACCAGGCCTTTGATGGTCTGACAGGCCGTGTAGATGAATGCCAGCACCAGGAACATGGGCAGCATGGTGCCAATGGACGAAACAAAGCTGCAGGAACGACCAGAGCTGATTCAGAACACTGTGTCATCATCCGCACATTTTCTTTTGTGTTTCACAAGGAGCAAAAAAAATATTTTAATTATTTTAATTTTTGGATTGAGTAACTATTTACATGTTTGGCTGAACCAGGCATAACCAGCTCATTGAATATTTTTATTATTTTAAATGAGTTATGCATATTTAATTTTTTTATTTACTTTGACAAAAACACAAAACTAAATGACTAAAGATTTATGTAAAAGCAAGGTTTTTTTTTTTTTTTTCCCAATTAGTGCTGGCAAACGATAATCACATCTAAAATAAAAGTTTGTTTATTTAAAATAATGTGTATGTATACTGTGTGTATTTATTGTATAATAATATAAACATCTAAAAATAAATAATGCACACTATGCACAAAACAAAAGAGCTATTTTGGATGTGAAATGTTTATTTGCAGTAATGGTTTTATTTAGTTTATTTTAGCACTCCAAACCAAACCCTGACAGCTTACAGCTGACTTTTATTTTAGTTGTTCATTTAAAGTAAAATTTTCACGGTTTTAGTTTATTATGTTCTATTATAGCTATTTTAGAACTTCCAACCAAACTTGTATTTTAGTTAATGACGATGTTTTAACTAATGATAACACACCTGTGGTGATTAACATAGTAACGACTTCTGTGTGTCTGATATTGTTTCGAATGAATCCTGGGGCCTGTTCCACAAAACAAGTTTACCAAATAAGCCAGGCTTATGGCAGAATAGTCTGACTTATTTTAATACAAATTAACTGGCAATAAGTCGGACTATCTTCCATAAGCCTGGCTTATTTGGTAAACTTGTTCTATGGAACAGTCCCCTGGCCACACACACAGCTCAGTGTCAGTACGATTCATCATCCCATGTCGCTTTGATAATACAGTAAGCCAGTATTAAAGTACTCTCACAAGGCCAGGAAAATGTCATATCAATATCGGAGCAGAAGGTTCCGGAAACAAAGTGCTGTCTGCGCTCAATTAGCTAGCAGCTCAAATATATCATGTGCTCTCAAAATATGACAAGCTATAGATTTCTCTCATCAGATCTGCTTACCTTTCATAAATACAGTCAGGGAGAGACGCCACAATACAATTAGAGCTGACACCAGAAACAGCCGAGGGATGATGATAACAAACTCGTTAAAATGCATTAATTCTCCATCATCTCTCACTCAGAACTCACACAGCTGATAGTCCTGACCTAAACCACTAAATACACTCGCATTAACACATGAGTGACAAGTGAATTCTGTAACCGTTTTGAGGCTGGAAAATATTAAGAATAAATAAAGGGGTTTTTTTTAATGTTGCATTTGATTTGTTTTAGCATTCTCAAACAATCTCTAGATAAATGTAAACGCCAGGTTGTCCTCTTGTGAATAAATGATCCCTTAACAGCCTTCATATTGTAAAATCACATTTTCGACATCAAACATGGCAAGCCAGTTGCTTATTTTCAATGGTTTATGCGTCAGCCAATCAACTGTCATTGAGATGAACGGAAATGCTAATGGATCGCCTTCCCTCGATACGATTAATACTTGAGTCACAGTGAATTACTTTCAACAAAGAGCACTCTGCTTTCTGTTCTGCTTTTCTTATATATCATTTAGAAATAATGGAACATGTAATATGGATTTGTGGCAGCAGATAAGCGGTTTTTATCCCGTCAGGCCAAAATCATCTGGAGGACTTACAACATGAAACTCTTTCGGCCCCTTACATTTAAAATTCAGATTTAGGCTTTTTGTGTTGTGAAAAAATGACTCAGTGCAGACACACACACACACACACACTTTAAAAAGCAAATTAGCATTCTCTCCATACCCTGTTCCTCTAATGCATGAATAGAACTGGAGTTTGGGAAGTTTTCAAGTGGAACTAAATTACGTAGTTTTGACCGATTCAGCTGAAGACGCTTCAGAGATTTATGACCTTAACACACACACACACACACACACACACACACACACAATATGTTATATGTATAAACAAACATAAGTGATAAAAAGCAATAAATATACACTAGCATGTCTAAGATTCATAATCTCTTCTGCTCACCAAGGAAAATAAATAAAATAAAAAAAAGGAAAATGTGAAATATTATTACAATTTTAATAGCTGTTTTCTATGCGAATATATAGTAACATGTAAATAATTTCTGTGATGTTCAGCTTCATTTAATCCAGTTTTCAGGCTCACATGATCCTTCAGAAATCATTCTAATCTCCTGATTATTATCAATGTTGAAAAGCTAATTGTTTGTGTAAACTGTGATATATTTTATTTTGCAGGATTCACAGATGAGCAGCTTTTGTAACATTGTAAATTTTTTCTGGCATTTTTGATCAATTTAATGCATCCATTAAAATAAGGTATTAACTTCTCAAAAAGTAAATAAAATCTTACCAACCCCTTTTCTGTCCCATCATTTCTATGATGAAAACAGCTTTTCCTTTTTTTTTTTTTTTGACCAAGTTTTGACCAAGTTAATACATCCTTGATGAATAAAGGTAATTTATTTTACATCAATATTTTGAATGCTAGTGTATATTACAGATATTTATAGATCATTTATAAGAATCACTCTTCTTTTGCTTGTCTGTGTGATCTTTGACAGTCCTATCATTTCTGTAAAGCAAGAAAGTCTGTAATCATCATTCGATCTCTACCAACTAATTATAAATATTGACCAAGCTATTCTGAAAGATGCATCATTTAATGTTATTCAATATGTGCCTGTGGCCTGAAAAATGAAGCCTTCTGTTTTAATGCATATCATATTATTATTATTATTATTATTATTGTGTGTCTCCCTTTATTTCTTTGTGTAGTGAAGAACATCACCTGGCTGGAGTCTGACATCTCAGTTTCATGGCAAAAGACTCTCAAAATACGCTGCTTTTCCCTTGAATCAATAAACACATTAAAACATGGCGCGGCGATGCAAACGCCGCTGAACCCCCGCAGACGCGCTGATGGATTTCTCAGGCCGACGGGGAGCAAGAGAACCAATCAAAGCTAATATTAATTTGACATTTACTTTCAGCATGAATCACAGCTGCAGCGGGCCATTGATTATGCTGTAAGATGAAGCCGAAAACATCCCGGCAATCTCTGCGTGCTTCAGCTGATATAACAGACTCTTACGCGTCGTCCATGTAGCAAGGGTAAGGCATCTGCTGGGCGTAGACTCCGAGTGGCTGACGGACGCCAGTCTGAACCGTGATGATCCCTCGATCCACCAGGTCCTGCAGGTACACGAAGCCTCCACTCACGTAGCGCAGGTCATTGAAGGGGTTATCACGGGCCGACGGGGACCAAGACCTGAAACACAGCCACAATAAACCACTGCAGCCTCAGCACACTGTGTGCTTCACTTCACATGTGTGTGCATTTGTCACATTTACATATTTAGCCTTAATTCATTTTTATTTGTTTTATTTTTTAGACATTTTAGGGTTAAACTTTATTTCGATAGTCCATTTAGACATTCTACTTACTCTGTACAAAGTAACTTTGTAACTACATGTCAACAAATTCTTGTTAATTCAGATTAGACTCTTAGGGTAGGGTTAGTAGAATAAGTTGACATAGTTAAAACGTTTCTGATAGTCAGTATGTTGTGTGTTGTGGACTGGATTAAAATAAAGTGTTAGGAGATATTAAGCAGACAATCTACTAATACGCTAATGACTGCTAGTTGACATGTAGTTACAAAGTTCCTTACTATTAGTCGAATATCTAAAGTGGACTATCGTGAGTAAAGAGTAACCCATTTTAGTACTTTAGCTTATTATATGTGACCCTGGTGCAGTCAGAAGCAGCTCTATTTTAGGTATATTTGTAGAAATACACAACAATACATTGCAAGGGTCAAAAGTATTGACTTTTATTTTATGATAAAAATCATTAGGATATTAAGGAAAGATCATGCTCCATAAGATATCTCCTACTGTTAATATATCAAAACGTAATTTTTTATTTCTAATATGCATTGCTAAGGACTTCATTTTGGCAGCTTTTAAGGGGATTTTCTCAATATTTAGTTTTTTTGCACCCTCAGATTAGTTTTTCAAAAAGTTGTATCTCAAATATTGTTCTATCTTAACAAATCAGTCAATGGAAAGATCATATATTCAGCTTTCAGGTGATGTAAAAATCTTAGTTTTATGTCATTCAAGTTTATGTTTTTCATTTTATTTTAACAAAAACTTTCTTAATAACAACAAGTACATTTATTTAGCTTTAATTGTAAATAATACCATGATTCCAAAATTAGGGGTGGAGAAATGTGTAACGCAAGCATTTATTTTCTAAAAGTACACTTCAAGTGTAAAAAATAACTAAATAAATGCAAGATTATTTTAAAAAATACTCTAAATTTGATATGTGCAAAAAACATTTATGGTTAAATTAATTATTTATTTGTTTGAATTGTACTTTATATATGAATTTGTTTTTATTTATTAGTTTTTATTTAGAACTCATACTTAAGTTAATATTAAGTTGTTGTTTTTTTTTTTCTTAGTAAAAGACGTCTTGACTCTCATGTGTGGATGCTGTGCTCCCGTGTGTTGGGTTCTGACCTCTCCTTGATCTTGTCCGTCCTCTCGGTGTCCTCGACGTCCATGCGGATCTTGTATTTGATGTGTGGTGGGGGCCGTGGGTCAGCGGAGTCCAGATCTGTGAAGACCAGACCAGCCCAGAAACGGTCCTGATTCAGAAGCTTCAAAGACTGCTCAACCAGCAGAGCCTCGGTGCTGACGCCTTCAAACTTATCCAGATCAAAACACTAAAAAACACACACACACACACTTCAGCACCTCTGTGCTTCAGAATCTGACAGTGAAGAACGAGGTTCATTCAGCAAACGCTGAACAGAGTACCACCAGAGACCGAATGGGAATAAAGTGAATGAAAGAGAGGAAGAACAGAGGAAACATCGGCATCCACTCAAAATGAAACATAAAGAACCAGAAAACAAGATGACTCAACCACTAAACAAAGTCTACAAAACCACACACAGACACACACATCCACCCAAAGCATGTGATGCTTTAAATGTTAAAAGAGTCAAAAGTCTTATTCATCACTCGAATAATCCCAATAATACATAATTTGAGCTCAAGAAGCAAAACTGATGGAAAAAACCATACAATAAGATTCAGTTTGTTAACATCATTAGGCATCATGATTATGCATCAGGTACTATAAGTAATGTATCTGGTAATCATGAACCAACACCGAACAATATTTTTTAAGCTTGGTAATCTCTCATTTGCAAATATACTATTGATCATTTGTTGTTAAGTCATGTTTGATCACAACACATTTATTATTAATATTATTTTCAATATTTCTATGCAGCTCTAATTTTAGCAATTAATTATTATTATTTTCTTTCATTTAATTCCCTAAAACAACTCTTAATAGTTTTAGTTAGCAATAACAAAACTGTGTGTGTGTTTGTACTGTATATAACCGCTTCTATTGCTTTTTTCACTGTAGAGGCCAAACTTGATGTATTTCATTAATTTATTATTTTTTACAGCTTATTTGGAGTTAAAAATTATTTTTTTATTAAAATAATTTGTTAAGGCAATTACAATTTAAATAATTAAAAAAATTTAAATCTTTTCAAGGGTACGATGAGAATAAACATATTCTCTCAGAGAATTAGAAATATTTCAGATCCAATGAAATATATTTTACATGATATACAAAAACTTTTTTTTTTTTTTCTTAATAACACATTACAATTTATAAAAGCTATTAAATGACCTTTCTGTGAAGTGTTACTAGTTTATGATATCTCTATTAAATTTTACTGATGATTTTATATTAACAATATATTCCTGAAATGGGGGTTCTTGAGCCTTTTTGATCAACACCGAACAAAAAAAAACGTCTTGGTTACATATGTAACCCTTGTTCCCTGAAGAATGGAATGGAGACGTCACGCCGGATATGACCGACGAATTAGGATCTCGCTTCGAGAGACCAATCCACTTAAAGTGTATTAAAACAAGCCACTGAACATTGGCATCCAGCTGCAGCTGATCACAGCGTGAGTATAAATGAGCAGCTGGTGCAGCGCCGGAGTCACGTCGGATATGACCGACGAATTGGGATCCCTACCAAAACGCCATGGACGCTGCTCCTTCCAGTGTCCTGTGGGAGTCTCCAAAAGCCCCCTCTGTCTGGCGTGGGTCGGGGCTCACCACAAGCCTCTGGCTTGCTTAGTTGGGGACACCTGATTTCTAGTGATTATCATCGTTTTGACTACAGATTCCGTCTCTGTGTTTGATAAATAAAGTTTAATCTCATCATTATACATTACCATCACTCTATTTTGCTACTTGATAATGTTCAGTGCTTTTCTACAATCTGTGTTGATAAAAGCGATATATAAATAAAAGTGACTTGACTTGACTTGAGGCCAGCTTCTGTTATCAAAGCACTACCCATTCAGTGACTGGAACACTGGGAATGTGAAACACAGAAACATACAGAAGTCCAGCCTTCCCATAGGAGGTCTCAGGACGTATACTCATATGGACATTTCAGTGCATATGGAAAATTGGAGGTGATTGAACCCTCTTAAGGTAGCGGAAGGTCTGCCAGGGAACACGAGCACTAGGTCACAAATAGCAGAGCATGTCCAAACATATAAAGGGCCTCAAAACCACCTCAGACCCCAGTGGGTTGACCGTGGAATACACACATGGACCCCGGCCCTCTACCGATTCTCAAGGACTCATCGAGGGCCTGGTGCCAGATACTCCACCACATCCGGCAGCTGAGGGGACGGAGGAACTCAACAAGGAACTCTACTGAATGGACACTCTGGAGAAGTTATCAAGCGGACCCGAAACCGGCCTCTCAGTGCCTCTATCAGTTTAAGGTGAGGTCACAGGAGGATACCGGTTCCACACAAAGGCTATAGAATCTTGTGAACGTGTAAGGATTTCCCCCCCAGAGGAACCTGATGCTTACCCACGGACCTCGCATCTACGGGGTCGTAGTTTGCAGCGATACCACCCACATAGACTTTAAGGGTGGAGGGAGACAGCATTCGCTCCAACCCCTGCTGTAGGAATGAAAGCATGACTTTGATCTGACAGATCTACCTGAGTGGCTCCGAAACTCTCCCAAATCAGCTGAACTGGCTGGGGATGGAGTCCATTCTCCGGGAAGTGCAGCTCACAACAGCTCGTCAGCTGCCTGGTTGCACAAGCCTGGAATATGAATGGCCCGAAGTGATCTCAGATGTTTCCGACTCCAGAGGAGGAGGAGGCAGGCGAGTTGCGACATAAGATATCCCTTGACAGCCCAGGGCAAGCCGTACCGCCAGCAACTCTAGGCAGTTGATGTGCTACTGTAGATGAGGTCCCATCCAAACCCCTGATACTGCATGTCTGTTGTACATGGCCCCCCATATCCATGAACACCATAGCATGCCTAGAGACCTGCTCCAGGGGCACTCCTGCCTGGAGAAATGAGAGGTCTGACCACGGGGTGAAGGTTTGGCAGCAGGCCGGTGTCACTTGGACCTACGTTGCCACACCCACATTGGGACTCGGCCCTGAAGCCAGTGCTGAAGCGGTCCCATATGAAGCAGCCCCAACAGCATGACTGCAGCTGCTGCTGCCATTTGCCCCTGGAGCCTTTGAAAATATTTCAGTGGGACCGCTGTCCTGCCATTAAAGATTTTCAAGCAGTTCAACACAGACTGAGCACGTTCCTGCATGAGGAGTGCTGTTTGTTTGACCGAATCTAACGCCATATCGAGAAAAGAGCTCCTCTGTGTTGGACAGAGTTTGCACTTCCCCAACAGGCTGAGGTGTTGTAACACTAAATCCCTGTGTTCGCAAAACTGAACCTGAAACTGAGCTAGAATGAGCCAGTCGTCTAGGTAGTTGAGAATGATACATACCCTGTTTGCCCAGGAGGGGAGCACCGGTTCTCCCTGCCAAGTGGTAGCAGCGCTAGGACACAGTTGCATCGCTACCAACCGCTCCACCTGGGGGACCCCCCTATATACCGCCTTGCTGCACCACCGTCAAGAGTGGTGAAATGTGCTGTCAAGGGCAGTGAAAAGTGCCATCCACTTCCTGCACCTCCGGGAAGAAAGATACTGGGGTGGGGCCCTGGGAACCAGCACGTGCCACCAATCAGTGGAAGGAGGAATTCCTCACCATCATCGTAAGACCAGCCTGCCCGAAGAAAAGTCGTATGGTTTGCAGTGACCAGATGCTATATTTTGTCACTGTAAATGTATTGTTTTACAATCTGAAGCCACCAACAATGATGTAGTTGAATTATTTCTTAAAAGCACATATTTAGTCATTTATGTGATGATTTTACTTGCGGAATGCTTGACTTAAAGCCACCAAAGGACTTGTTGAGGGCTTTAATCAGCACAAGAGTCATGTGCTGCACAGTATTTACTCCATCTCTGAACAGGATCAGACTCTCTTCTGCTGGCTTCTGATTCTTTGGTTTTGATCACAAAACGATACATCATGTAAATGAATTACTGTGATCACCGGCTGCGCTTTCAAGCTTCACAATGCTTGACTAGTGAGCAACAAAGCCTGAATCATATGAAAGTTCACTCATTACGCTTCAGAGGTTCAGCGCTTGATCAACACCAGAGAGGCTCAAACCTATAAACCTCTGGTTGCCAGCCCAGATTGTTTACCCCTAGGCTATGCCGTACTGATCACACTTGAATTCAGACAAAACGAGAAGAGGGGAAACTACAGTGAAAGAGATCAGACGAGAGAGAAAAGCAGTGATTCTGAATGAAAACTGAAATAATTGCTGCGAGAACATCAAAGCAGAGACAAGATCAGATGAACAAACCAGCGCTGGGCAGAAGTCAGAATTTAAGAACTGGCTACTTTTCAAATGAAGAGGTGGATTTTGAATTAAATCTGGCAACATGTTTCACAGGATGCTGAACTGGAATTTAAATTGAACAATCATTCAATCTCATGCCAACATTAAAAACTTGAAGTAAATAAACTAGTGGAAAATTACACCTCTGGTCATTTCAGTATGTCAATATGTCAACGTTGTGAATATTAAGTAAAACTAAAACTATTAAATATTGCTTTCGGGTTTTTGAAATAAAACCAAGTATAAATATTAGATAAAACTCACATTGTTTACTAAGTTTAAGTTGAAAATATCAAGAAATTAAATGTAGAAGAAATAACATACGTTTAAAATTATGTACTAAATATATAATACTAAATTATATATCAAATATATAAAAAAATAAATAATAATATTTCATTTTATAAAAGTATTTTAATAAACAAATAAGTATAGTTATGTTATTGTATATTTATTTATTTATTTATTACATTACATTAAATCTAATCATAAATAACATCATAAATGTCTTTAGCTCAATTTCGCAGCAAATTGTACATATTTCACGAGGTGGAATTTTTGCCAAATTTGTTGCACAATTCGTATGAATTTGTATGAATGATTTACATCTAAGTCTGCCCCTAAACTGACCCATCACTGAGGTTTAGACAAATTGTACAAAACTGCATGAGGTAATACGAATTAGCCACCTCATAAAATACATATGAAATGGTCATGAGATTGCACTGGAAAATTACACTTTAGGGAATTTCTTACAATTTTGTAAATGGGTCAAATTATGTGATTTCAGGTTTTCCTTTCTCTTTGGAGTGTTACTAGATAAGATCCCTAAAGTTACAAAGATTAAAGTTTTAAAACCAAAGAGATATTCTTTACAAAAGTTATGACTTATCCACACCCTCCTAAAATGACTCATTTAAACATGCCTCGACTTTTCTTTACATGGCATAACATTTCCTTCACACGCCAATTCAGCCAATCACAATACACTGTATAGCTGGCCAATCATAGAACATCACAGCTTTTCAGAATGAGCTTTGTACAAATGACCCATTTCAGGAGGCGGTGCTTAGCGGAGAAACAATAACGTAGATTATGTGATGTTCTTTGTAGCAACATCTTAAGACCTCTTTAAATGGAATTCAGTCATTTTCTTCATTAAATTCTGGAAAATTAAAAGTTTTGAAAAATTTTTTTTAGGAAAGTAATAAGTAAGTTAATTACTAATTCATTTTATAAACAAATGTGTTTTTCTTTTAACACCTTTCTGTTAAACCTCTAGTGGAAGTGAACAGAGATGATCTTTGAAGACACACCGCAAGGATCTGTGTGATCTGCTGAGCAATGCTGCTGATGGCTCTGAAGGCATCACGCCAGTCGTAGGAAGGCATCCCGGCTGGACGCTGTGACTCAGGCCCGTTGAACAGGAAGTTACTGATTAACACCAAGGACAGACCGGTCTCCTCCAGCTGCTGGTCGAGAACGACTGAAAACACTGGGTTCTTCAGAAGAGCCTGAGAAAACACAGAACACATTCACAGGGTAAGATTCAGAAAACATCCACAGCTAGCGCTATCATAAAAACAACATTACATTAGCTCATACCAGTCCTAGAGAAATGTCATGACTCTTGACACTAATTACTGTTGTTAATAATATTAATCACATGAATTCACTTATATCAAATACATTTGTCCTGCCTGCATTTAACTGTGTGTTAATATGTCAATACTAAAAATCACATGAAAATAATTTGCTTAAAAACTAGCAAACGTAGTGAGTTGCAAAGGTAGCATTTATAATTATCGTTTAATTATCATCGAATCGTTATCAGCTACCCCCAGCCATGCATACAGGGATATACTTGACATCATGGATCGTGTCTCTAAGCGTATTTGTTTGGATTAGTCTTGCAAATTGCCTAAATTATCTCGCGGCTGTTTAGACAAGCATTTTATAGCCAGTCTTGTCAGTTTCTCCCCGATCTTCATTCAGAGATTTCTAGATTGTGTAGAGTCCTTTCGATCACACCTCTTCCAGCATGCTGACTACACGAATGTTGAGAGCAAATCCTAAGAGAATTGGAGGTTGAGTAAGCAATCTCCCATAGGGTGAGTCATCTTCTCTGAAGGCTCCTGCCCTGCCATCAGCTGCCTGAATGGCAGCAGGTCAGGCTGGTGGAGCTTTGCACACCATGGCTGTTCTGCAAGCTTACCATGCCAACCTGCTTAAGGATTTAGACGAGGGCGAGGGTTGGTCCCCTGAGGAGGATGTGTGCTGCACCAGAGACCTGGTTCCACGCCACCAAGCAGACCGCTGCTGGCCATAGTCATTCAATGGCGGAGGTGGTGGTTAAGGAGAAGCACATGTTTACTTATCCATGACTGCCTCAACAGAAATGCCAAAAAGATGCCATCAAGAAGAGAGTGCTTTTCTTTCTTCCCAATGGCTTGACTGGATGAAATATTTATGACTTAGTACAATTAATAAAAACTAAACAAATATGAAAATAAATAAAGCTGAAAAACTGCTATATTAAGCTAACTGAGACTTGTTATAGCACTGGCATGCCAGTATTCTTTTGTTGATTTTGATTGCTTCTATTGTAAGTCGCTTAAAGCACCTACTAAATGACTAAAGTTAAATGTAAAAATAAAGCTGAAAATATAAAAAAAATGAAATAGTCTCATTTAAAATAGTATAATATAGATTATAATGTTACACAAACAATACTACAATAACAATGCACAGAGACAGCCACTGTGAAGTGCATTTGGATGTTCCTGCACTCGAGCACATTACCACACATGCCCTGAGAAGAAAACACAGTCTTCAGCAGCAGCTGTCTGTCAGTCAGACCAACCTCGGAACAGACCGGCGCAACAGAAACACTCGCACCGATGCATTTTCAGTTTGTAATGGTATTTTTCACATCCCTGTGCCGAATGCATGACAACCACATCCCGCAGACTCATATTATATTCCCATCAGAACCAGGCAATTACTCTGTGTACCATCCTCTCGATCTCTCTCTTGCTCTCTAAGCTAGGTGGCACTGTTGCTCTTCAGCGTCTTCTGGAAACGAGCTCAGCCCCGCAAAAGCCTCTTTGTCTCTGTGTTTTTCTCAAACACAGACACACTCACACATTTCTGTCATAAATTGCTGTTCCACCCCTCTCCTTTATCATTCCTTGTCCTAACCTGCAAGGATAAAAGCATGTCACTCTACACCCAAGTTCACAACACACAAAAACACACATGCAAACACACAAACAGCATGCATTCGATGCATAAAGATGCAAATACTAACGCAGATAGATAAACATGAATATATAACACCCACACACACACACAAAAACACCACATGAATATTAAAACATGCAAACAGGAACATAAATGCACACAAATATACAAATGCACCATGCACGCACTCTCATAAATGCACATACACAACACATACAACATGCATACACACAAAAACCAAAATGCTCAGCAAACAAACACGACATGTATTCAAACAAACAAACAAACACATTTGTTGAAACTTGCAATTCATATGTAAATCATTGCACGGCTTTAGTGTGCTTGCAGATTCTATTGAAAGTGTGTGTGTCCGTGTTGAATGTGCCCATGGTAACATATTCACTCCTGTATATCTTTGTGCTGAAGCAGCTAATAGGACAGTGACATTATGGTTATTAAACTCTTATTACTGGTCAAAAACGCTGGAAGAAGCCTCGCAGGAACTGAATAAACTGGTGCTCGTTCTTGTCTGCAGTGCCATTTGGACAGAAAGACAGACAGATGATAGACATATATGTGAACAGAAATACAGACGCACACAGAAAGATAGACAGCTGATAGACAGAAGTACAGACAGACAGCTGACAGGTAGATACATAAAGAGATGAGGCAGATATATAAACAGAAGTACAGACTGGCAGTTGATAGGCAGATATATTTGTCTACTTTTATGTGAATACTTTCGAAAACCGTGTTTTCGTTTTAAAATGCTCTCCTTCTGTACTAGCATTTTCAAGCATGTTCATCCATTTTCCAAGTTTCTCATCCATAACCAAACATCGGAAACCATTAAATTCGCTTTAATGCGCATGCGTAAAGCCTCTGATACATTCACTGAGACGATACAGACAGAATTGGCGCGTTCAGGTCACACTCGCTCACGATTGTAAGTCTGATCTAAAAATCAACCGCCCTCATGTTTTGCAGCAAGCAGCGATTGTGAGTAAATGTTGTCATCTTTACAGAACTGGGAAATGAGGAGCGTACAAAGCAGCAAATCTGTAGCGGCGGTGAGAAAGCACATAACAGGCACAATAGTGGTATAAACATATATAAATCGATACAATACGCATCACATGACTAAATATGCATCATTGTTTTAAAAAACCTCCATTTTTACAGCCAGTTTTTCAACAAAAACGCCATCTCCGTGTGGGGTAGAAGGGCAAAAAGGAAAGAATATAGACACATGAGCAGATATTTAGATAGACAGACAGTAGGCAGATATATATATATATATATATATATATATATATATATAAAGACATACAGACAGATGATACGCAGAAATACTGCCAGACAGACTACAGGTCAATATATAGACAGAAAGACAGACGCACTGTACATAATACTATAGACAGACAGATGACAGACATATAGACAGATCTGCTTATGTGTTTGTGTGGCCATTGCTACATTAATACACTCTTTACAGGTTCACTAATTCAAAACCACTGACAGCCTATTTTCCAATAAAATGCAAAGCTGTGCTTGTTAAAACGGTAAAATGTTTTTGAATTAAGCAGTATTAAATGAACACATTAGGGCACAGCTGCTAATAGAGGACACCATAAAATATTTTAGCCATTAAACATAAATTATTGTGCCAAAACACCTGACTATAAAAATGTAATTTATTCAGACATCAGACAATGGACTCGGACTGCCAACCAAACTGTTTAAATGGAAACAGAGAGAGAGACTTTCTGGTTTGGTTTCATAACCCCAGTGAACTGAAGAACTGCCTTCTGAGGAATCACTGCAACTCAAATGGAAGATATAACGTGATCCAGATTTTTACATTAGAAAAAACTGAACAGTTGTGGAGGACTGTAGACTCGGTGGGCGGGGCTACACAGAAAGTGATGTAGAATTGGTGGGCGGGGCTAAACTGGCAGTGATGTAGAAACAGGTGTTGATGATCTTCTGTGGAGGCGGTGTTTAGCCACACTATTACATCATAGAGTAGAGCATTCCACAAGCTGTTGCTGTGCCAGACGGCCTTCATTATAAGCTGTTTTAAGACTAATGACAATGCTTTGGAAGTTTTTATAGCATAGTTTTTTTATAGTTGCATAGCATAGTATAGCCTCTTATATGCACTTATATTATGTACTGTATGTGCATCTTATATTTCCTTAAAAGAAACTTGGATTTCTCAGTTCATGACCCCTTTAAAGGTCCTGCACAGGGTAATGAAAAAGTCTAAATAAAGTTCACTTCTTTTCCACACTCATCTTCTCTTCCTCATCTTTGTTAAAAAGCTCATTTGGAAATGACACTAAGGTGATGGAGGAAGGAGGGGGTAATGTAGCGATAGAGGGTTCGTCTGAAGGTGTGCCGCTGGTTAATCCCTTTCCTGCTGCTGGTGAAAATGATCCTGCACTTACCCATAATTACCTTCTCCTTTCATGCACCCTATCGCAGAGGAGGGGCAATAAACTCTCTCTCTCTCTCTCACGCACACACCTGCGAGCGAGACGGAGGGCTTAAGAGCTTCCGCGTCAGTCTTCATTGGCGAGGGGTGTGTGAGAGACTCTCTTTCATTCTCAGCTGAGGTGACTCATCCATAATAATAATGGACACTGAACTACATCCACAATGAAAGATAAGTCCTGTGTATCTGTCAACTCGCTAATAACACACTTCCTGATGAAATACAGCATTTTAACCGCTGGGGGATTGAACCTCGTCAGTCATATTAGTTGTGCTGAGGTCCCTGCCTGGCGCAGTTGGCAACTTTCAGTTCCACGTTTCAGTTCAGGTGCCATTTTAGTTAAAGATCAGATGGAGGAATTGGCCAGAATGGATACAGTGACTTTATAGTTTCAAAAATACGACAAAAACTGATGACGATGCTAGTTCTTGTCTTCTCAATCTACCTTCTTCCTATAACGAGCCAACTGTGTTTTAAGTTATGGGAGGCACTTTCTGATGGGTGCAGCAGATAATTACGAATTGATTTAATTTATGATTAATTTCCTAGAATGTAAAATTCTACGTAAATGTTAAATGCAACGGTTACAAATTTATTATAATTACATTTTAATTCCATTTTGAAATACATTAAGTTCATGCTAAATATACTACACATACATTTGAATTTTTGTTTACTTAAAATGCCCTTCAAATGTACTTTTAGTATAATAAACTGCTATATTTAGTCTACAAACTAATTTTGTACTTTTAATGCACTTTAATTGTGCTCAAGTGGAATAAGTAATATTATTATTATTCAGAAATCTTACAATCCTCATCAAAAGTGACATTGTGCAGAAGTAATTTTAACTACACTTAGTATGAAATAAATGCATTTTAAATATGTAACTTTTTTACTAGGGTAGAGCAAAACTTTTGCTGACTGTTTATAGTGTAAACAGAATTTACTCTCATAATTTGTGCAACGCGTCATGTAAGGTAGATAGGAAGTGAGACAGGGAATATTTTTGCATTGCTAGCTTTGATAATGAAGAAAATAAGGACCCTGTACTGGCCAAGGTTGAGGAGCTTATCGAAGTGTATTCAGATACATGAGCGGGATGTTTCTCTCTGGGGGAAAAAAGAGGTGTATGTTTTCTCGCTTTGTGAATTGCAAATTTTGAACTTGGTGACCATACAGGCGAGTGCATTCACTACCGTTTAGAGGTCAGAAAAAGAGGCAAAAGACTTTCAAATGAGTGCTTGACATTAGCGGAGACTTATTCACAGGAAAAAGCCATCCATTACTACTTTGCAAACTCGTGAAATGCCAAGTGAGCTCATCCTGCAAGTCACCAACAGAAGACGGCGGGGGAACAATGCAAACCCACAGATTCCCTGCAATGAAACATCCAAAAGCACTGAAAGTGAGAGAAAGTTCTTGAGTTGCGGCTAACAAGGAAACGAGGGTACTGTAGTGCATCGAACTGACTGCACGACTGGAAATAGGTCAGATAGCACTGTCAGTTTGATGCAGGAGCTGATGTATGTGTGATAATTGAGGAGACATTCGCACAGCCGTCACTGAAGAAAGAGCAGCTCCAGCTGAGGCTTCGCTCAGCAGCGCAGGAGGTTGTGAATGTGCCGAGACAAGATCATTCAGGTCCGAGACTAGGCCAAGACCTGAGGGGGTTGAGTCTGAGTCAAGACTGAGATTAGTAGAGGCTCGAGTCTAAGTCAAGGCTAAAACCAGAAAAGGACCAGTGTAAATATGCTTACCTGTGCGGTGAATGAAGCCAGCTTTGTAACACTGCGCTTCGTTCACGCTTAAAAATTAAATCTAAAGAAACTTTCCATGATGAACCTTTTGGAAAGGTTCCATGGATTTAAAGGAATGGCTCACCCAAAAATCAAAGGATGCTCATCCTCAGGCCATCCAAGATTTAGAGGAGTTTGTTTCTTCATCAGATTTGGAGAAATGTAGCATTTGCTCCGCAATTGATGCTCTGCAGTGCAATGGGTGCTGTCAGAAAGAGAGTCCAAACAGCTGATAAAAACATCACAATAACACACCCACACCACTCCAGTCCATGTCTTGAGAAGAATAACAGCTGCATGTCTGTAAACAACAAATACCTCATTTAGTTTTTAACGTCAAACCATTGCTTCTTATAGCAATAAGTTCTCACACATCAAAATCTACTCACAGTTTTGGCTTGTTTGGTTTGATGTATGCAGGTTTCTCTACTGATTTACACCAGATTTTCACTGGAGGAACCATTATTATGGATAGTGCTCATATTTTAGCCAGAAGCAATGGTTTAAAAAAAAAATCCTTGATGAATGTTTACAAACCCTTCCCTTTATAAGAGGTTAACTGATGACTGGAGTGGTGTACATTAGTGTGATGTTTTAATCAGCTTTATCGCCAAGTTACACATACAAGGAATGTGTTTTAGTGACACGACAGGACACAAATAATCTAAAGAATAATATACTGATATACAAAATGGAGTAGATAGATTATATAATCAGCTGTTTGATTCTGACGGCACCCATTCACTGCAGATCCTTGACTGGTGAGCAAATGATACAATGCTACATATCTAAAATCTAATGAAGAAACTCATCTACACCTTGGACGACCTGAGGTCAACCAATTTCCCTTTTTTTGGTAAACTATTTCTAAAGTTCTCCAGAAACCAAATAGCATAGAGCCAGTCAAGTGAGTCAGCACAGATTGCGAAAGGTTTCTGAGCATCGACGTCATATCCAAATGCTCCAGAATTCATGAAAATATGGTCTTGGACTAGAACTAGAAAAGGACTTGAGACAGAGTCTGATCTCGAGTAGCACAACACTGCAATGCTCTTTCAGGGAAAGAAGTCTCCTGAGTCGGGCATGAGCTACAGAGACGGGTCTAGTAAAACACTGAATAAAAAGATGCGTCTAAGCGGGGTGGAAAGCTGAAAACTGATCCAGTCAAAGTCATCGTAAAAGGACTGTGCTCTATACCATGGATGCAGCGTGTCAAGCACTTCTCTCTCTACTCCAGGCATATGGAGCAAGAAGACAACCCTTGATGAAGTAACAAGCCATGGTGTCTGTAATCACGCCCCGTGGAGACGCCCCATCCGTGTCGATTAAGGCAGCGAAGAGGGTGAAATTCATTCTTCCCACCGCAGAGGATGTAATCGTTAAACTCTCTGCTGCTGGTTTATTTAGCTCCTTAGATACAGCAAGTGGGTTTTACTAGTCACGGGCTGACCACTTTAATCACTACAAATGTCAGGTTTTAAATTATCACCAGTCCTGAAATTGTTCAAAGAAAACAACAAAGCAGGCACCAAAAAAGGAAACTCTGCCCCCTCAATTCAATCTATCAATCGATTAATTCCACCTAAAATTAAAGTTATATATACATAGATATATTTTTTATATTGCAATAACTTCACATTCAATCTTCAAATAAATACCATAAAGACAGTATTTTCTTTTTTTTTTTTAAATCTTTTTTATGACTGAAGGTGAGTATAACTGATACTGATGTGTCCCTCCTAATATTTAGCCATTGACTATATCCACTCAACAGTCCAGTATAATTGAGAACTATTAATTGTAACATTTATTAGAATTAATAACTTTAAATTTAAGTGAATTTGGTAACACATTAATAAATTGGAAGACATCTGGCATGTTACAGGTTTTTAAAGGAGGATTATAACAACCAGACCTAAAAACATTTGCGAAGACGGAGTTTGTGTCATTAAGTTGATTTGTGTTTACTTCGATTATGACTTTGATAACCTTGATAACAGACCACTCAGGTTTCAAAAGCTCCAGATGAATTTGATGCAGTTTAGATGTAATGCAGAGCATGATTCTATAAAGAGACCAGCTCACAAGGGACCCGGATCAGCCGCGCTGAGATAACTACTTATAGTACCACTTTTGTCATCAATATCGCTGCAGAAAATGAATCTCACCGGGTTGAATGCTCAATTAGACGACCACAATACATGGTGAAGGCTTCCAAGGTCACCCGAGAACACAAGTTATTGTAGTGCTAGGCTTGTTGGTCCTTGACAGAATTGACAGTGGACATCAAGGCCTGTGCCGGTGTCATGAAAAACCCAAGCAGTCCAATCGCTGGCCTTTATTTCACAGGACATTAAATTCAGTGTACAGACGCGCTCACACTGCAGCAAGACAAGGGCAGCGCTGGAGAATTACCCTGCGGACCGCCAGAGAAAACAGTGATAGATCTGTGTGAACCAGCAGCATTAGATTAGAATTACACCTCCTGGTGCTCTCTTCTCTCCAGCATCCAAACACATGCACCCTTCTGCTGCTGAATGCAAGTCCACAATTTAGCTGCTTGCAGCAAAAAACACATTTTCTTGGAGTTGTTCTACTTCAAATTTTCATTTTATTTATTTATGTTTTTTTTTTTCTTTGCAATTATTGTGAATTTACTAAAGGAGTCAAAATTGTTTTGAGTTAAATCCTGCACCACATTTTTGGTTCATTGTTCAAATATGAGATTTTAGAGAAAACTAAAGCAAAACTTGAAATTGTCCTATGAAATCCCGATAAGGGAAAGAAGTTATGTTGCTGACTTATGTAATGTTGTGTTTGATGTAATTCATGATCCATGTTATGTGATTTCATTAGAAAGTCCTCAGAAGTGTGCGTGTGTGGTTGGTTCACAAGTCATAATCAAAAAAAATAATAATTATATAAATAAAAAAATATATATATATATATATCAAGTACTGTTTTGTCTTGTTTTTATTTACGGATAATCATATTTATTCATATGCATCAGCAGCTGTCTACCGTCTCATAAATTCATTGATTTGATATAAAAGGTGTCATGTCAAGTCCTGTCGCTCTCACAGATGACACAGGGCTCTTGCATGATTGGTTGTGTGTGATCTGCACAGTGTGAATACGAAGCGAGCATCTCTCACCCTCAGAGTGTTGATCTGTGTGCTGTTGTTGAAGAACTCCCAGATGACGTCTTTATTCACCAGCCAGGCCTCTGCCAGTTCGCCCACTTTAGCCAGAGCATCAAAGGTACGGTTGGCCTGATGACAGAGACACATGTGGACCACTCTTCAGTGCACTCAGTAGGCATCTCATTGGAACCCTTCTGATTGGCCAATCACAGCGATAAAAACTCTAATATTTATATACACTGCTAAAACTGCTGTTAGTTTTTCACTGACCTGATACAATCAGATCAAACTACAAAGCTTGTTATTCTTAGAAAAGCATTTAAGAGGGGAAAAAAGTTTCTTAAGAACTGCATTCAGAAACATCTGTGTGATTTTTGTTCTAAAAAGTAATAAATATATAAACATTTAAGAAGGTATTAAGAACTTTTGTAAAAGATCAGTTCTGAAGTTTGCACAAATGTCCCTTATAAAATTTTTATTTTTTTATTATTTAAGAAAATAATTTTTCTTCTAAAACACTTTGTTATAGCAGATGTACAGTGATGACAAGGGATTAATTAAAATAAGAATTGTTTAGAAAGA
>JAUYWG010000249.1:2096901-2111858 GCA_034779775.1 Enteromius afrohamiltoni | reverse complement strand
CAGGGCATCCGCCTTTTGGTTCTTGTCACCTGGCCGGTAGGTCACTTTAAAGTTAAAACGTGAGAAGAACATGGCCCTAGCTATGCTATACATAGTACAATTTAAAATAGTTTTTTAATTTTTTTTTATATATTTTCTTTTACAATCCTATTTTCGGCCAAAATCTGCAAATGAAAATATATACAGGTGACACATGTGCGTGAATTGGCTTTACCCAGTAAGTAAAACCAGCTCTCCGGTTTATTGATAAGCATGGTTTATAAAACACTACAAGAAAATGAACCATAAAAATAGTTTACATGCCTAATTTAAAAACAACAAGAAGAAGATTTCAAATAGTGCTCAGAAATAGTAAATATTTAATTTACTTTTAACTGTGATGGCAAAAAAATATATATAGTATGTTTATATGTATATATTTAAAGAATATAACAATTTCATACACTGGGCGAGAGAGTCTCAAATCAAGGATATACAGAAAAGTATGCATCTGCTGTGAAACAACCTTTTGAAACCATGACAGGCCATGACAGGATCAGCGGGTCAACAAATAAAAATAATATTTTTTTACAATGAATGACATGAGATGCACAGCAAAGTATAAGGTCACGGCTGCTGCTTAGAAACCGGTTCATAGGCTGCTTTCCCAAAATACAAAGTTTCTGTGTGTGTGTGTACCTTCTGTCTGCTCCGTAGAGTAAAGTTCTTCCACAGTAATAATCTGAGCTGTGTCAGGAGACTCATTATCAGTAGTTGACACGTTGCTATGGGAATATAAACTCTTTTACCCCTGTAGAGAAAGGAAAAAAAAGGAAATTCATAATCGACGGACAGCTAATTGCAGTTTGTTTTCAACTGCTTACATACATTCAAAATGCTGCCTCTTTTTCTTTGTTCAAAATTTTACACACAAATTCAATAAACACAAAGTCACAATATCACAAACGCAAAAGCACACATTTGCAAACACCTTTGCCTTAATAATTCCTGCTAGACTGTGTGTTGTATTTTTCCAAAAAAACTAACAAAAAAAAACATTGGTATTTTATTAAATCATATTATGAGTTAGAATTAGTTCATGGCTTTGCAGATTCAGTTTGAAAGTCAGTTTTCAGAAATTATGTGACAAGACAAAACCTTGCTTGGTGTTTGGTGCATACACTGTAAACTTCAGATCCTGCACGAGTTTTAAAAATAGTATTGCATCATTTCTGGTGTGTTTTTCGTATTGCAGGTGAAATCGTATCGGCTGCATGTCCAATCTTATTGTAGTTTGTCAGGCAGAATAATGTCTAACAACCACCAACAGCCATCCTGATGGGAAAACCATAATCACATCACACCGTTTGAGTGGGTGTGTGATCAATAAGAGGAGTTTCTCATTACTGCCACTCTAGTATCAGATTCACATCAACACTGTTGAATTCAGACACGTCCGAGAGCAGCTATGAGACCGCATGCTCCGATTTCCATTAGCAGCCACAAATAAATGAAGTGAAATGCAACATTTTTTGTTTTCTCAGTGGGACTTGATAAAGACGTCCAACTCCATCCTCATGGTCACAAAAATTCTGTGCCTATCGGTCCACATTTGTAAACTTGTATTTAAATACTGACTAAATAAATGTTGAGCAGATACAGGACACATTTAAAATATGCAGTCTTTCTCTTCTGAGAAAACCGAGCTTTGCCGTCAACATAAATGCTGTTTTCATAAACTACAGTGATATGCTATTTAACTATAAACAAAGTGGACTGAAATGAATGCAAGTACGTAACATGACTGTCTAAAAAAAGTTTGTAGTCTAAGGACTGAAACTGGGACGAAGACAAAACAATACACTGTCAAAAATGATCGTGATGAACTGTAAAAAACTGCGTAAATCCTACAGTAAAAACCTGTTAAATGGTTAACGGTAAATTCCTGTAAAATTTACAGAAATAAAGTATACATTTTACGGAATGTTACAGAAGTGTACAAAGTGACTCGATTCTCACGAGACTACAGCAACCTGTATGTGCTGGATTAGACGTCCTCTCTTGAATCTGTAGGAACCCTCCAGGGTTTGTGTTCATCCACTAACTCTCACTCTTCCTGAACAACAATCAGTTACACATTCACACTACACCATCTCCACGTTTTCACACCACACAGTCGCGTGCCCTGTCACCCTCACAAAGCCTTCACCGCTTCACACTGGAAACAGACGCTAAAAGATAAGTAGTTATCTGCTACCTAATGCTCTGAAGAGCTCTGTACAGAACAGATGTGTGTGTGTGTGTGTGTGTGTGTGTGTATCAGGCGACTGCAGTGTCTTTAGCAAAGCAGGAGCATAAACCTGACTCTGAGGGAGTTTTAATTAGGACTAGTGGGAGAGGTGGGTCTCAGGGTCACCTATGCTTCTCTAGAAATGAGCTCACAATTATCCTCAAACATACACTCTTCCAGGAAGACACTCTTCTCGATAAGAAAGAGTTCAGTAAAGTTCGTGACTCCAGCTTTTTATGTTCTCTGTTATATAAAATAGCAGAGTATTAACTGCACATTACATACTCCCTCATACTTTGGTTAGATTTTGCTTATCTGATCTAAGTGGTATGGTCTTAACAGTCTGATGTCACTGCAGTCTTACTAGTCTGATTTTACTGATCTGGTCTCAATGGTCTGATCTCACTGCCATGGTCATACCGATGTGATCTCAATGATCTTACACCACTGCTGTTCTTTTTATGGTCTGATCTCACCATTGTGGTCCTATTGGTCTGATCTCAAAGATCTGATCCCACCCCCATGGTCTTGTTTGTCTGATCTCACCCCAGCGGTCTTACTGGTCTAGACTTGCTGACATGATCTCAAAGATCTGATCTCACTGCTGTGCTCATACTAGTTTGATTGCTGATTTATTTGTTTACTGATCTCATTCCTGTGGTCTGATATCGCCATTGTTTTATTGGTCTAATCTTAGAGCTGTGGTCAAAATAATTTGATCTTACTAGTCGGGTCTCATCTCAACATTCTGATCTCAATGGTCTGATCTTTCTGCTACAGTCTGCACTATAAACTACATTGTAGAAATTAATAAAGAAATTACAGTATTACTGGCAGCTGGATGTCAGTATCTTACTGTAGATTTAAATTTATGTTATTTACGGCAACAGTTTGGTCAAAGATAAATAAACGTTAAAAAATCTGTATCTTTACAGGAAAAAATTTATAAAATAATAGCCTCATACAAAGCATTTCTGGGAACCAATATTAGAAAAAAACAGAAAAAGGTTGATGAGGATTTCCGGTTCCGAGAATGCTTTGCTTGAGGCTGTTTTTAACAGTTTTATTCTGTAAAGATACAGACTTATTAATGGTTATTTATTTTTGAACAGACTGTTGCCAACAAATTTGATGAATATAAATTTACAGTTAGTTAATGGCATCCAGCTGCATAATTACAGCAACTTTTTTACAGTATACTGTGTTCTTATTCGTCTAATCTTACTGCTATGTTCATAAAGTTTGATATGTGTTTATGCATTTTAAGGTGCAAAAAACACATTATTTTCCAAATACTGTACATTTTTGTTTCTTCTTTAAGCCCGCCACCTATAGCAGGTCAATTTATACAAAGCTCATTGTTCTAAAAAGCCAAGATGTGCTCTGATTGGCCAGCTATCCAGTTCGTTGTGATTGGCCGAATACCGCAAACATGCAGCAGACATTCAACCCTTACCAAAACATTAAAACATGTTACAAACAGAACATGGCGCTCACAGCAACACTACAGTGAGAGTAATATGCATAAACATTTGTGCAGTGTTTGAAAATAAACCCACTCTGTGATGTGAAAGAGTGGGGGCGTTTAACCCTCTGCGGTTGGCCGTCACGCCCGCGTAATTTGGGTCTTTTTTTTCTTATTAGTGCAAAAGACACTAATATAGCTCTGTTGATTTTGGTCACACAAGTAAGTGTTATACACCATTCGAATCTGTTAAATATTTCCTTTTTTTTAGTTCACTCTTAGTAACAACAAAAGTGTGTGCTTTTGCAAAATGAGGAAAATAAAAAGTGTGCATGATTTTTTTTAAAAGCCGTCACTAAAATGAACTGAAACTCCGCAAAAACATGACTCACAGACATGAGAAATATATCTATAGAAGTGTCTGCTTTTAAATGCAGCAAGTGCAAGTTGAAAACAAATATTCTTTGTAAAAGTAATGAGTAAGTAACCAACACTATACTGAGTTTCTCAATCTGATCTCATTAATTTTAATGTGACCACGGCCACGAGCTACATTCACTTTGTCATTCCAATCTCCACGTGAGACACGCGTGACATGAACACTCCCACAACAGCTCGTGTGCTCAACGCAGAAGGACAGAGAAAACAACAGCGCTGACTTCAGCAAAGAAGATAACGGATGGATTTACCTCAAGATGCGGCGTGCGATCTGTTCCAGTTACTCTCATGAGTAAGTAATGTTTGTTGTTGTATGAGTTTGCATGCTATTGTGTGCTTTTGGGTCACTGTCACTTTTGGGCCATTAGGGGAGGGGTCTTTGTATTTTCAGGTGAAAATCACTGAATATTAATGGCTTTTCTCACTCCCTTGCGTACTGGCTTTTAGCCTCAAAACAGTCTTTTAAAATTTAAAACACTATTTTGTTTTCTGCGAATAAGAAATTGAAATTATTTTCACATCATTCTGAAGTAAATATTCTAGTTTAATACACTGGTTACTCTAAATTCCTATTCAGGACCATTCACTATGGCTTGGATGGCCTTATTTAATTTTCTCAAAACTTAGTAACCACGCGTAATATAAAAAAAAAAAATGCAAACATGTCCATCCATCCTGGTCACGTATTATTGTAGCACAGTTTCTGCTGTATACAAAAACAATTATGTTTTGGTCAATAGTATGTTATAAGTAGTTAAAATAATCACAGATATCAGAGCATGTCCAAACATCTCAGCATCCCCAAAATCACCTCAGATCCCAGAGGGTTAAATCAGCCATTTTAGGGATGTGTGGATAAGTCATAACTTTTATAAAGAATATCTATTTTTAAACTTATCTATGCAATAGCAGCTTGTAACACTCCAAAGCGAAAGGCAAATTTGAAATCACACCATATCACCCCTTTAATGGTCTGGTCTTAACAGGCAAATGTTAGTGGTCTGTTCTCACTGAACTCATCTGTTCTCTCCGCTGTGGTCTTGTTGGTTTGATCTCACTCTTGTGGTCTTATTAGTTTGATCTTGCAGCTGCAATAATAAATTGTTTTAATCTAACTACTCTGGAATTACCTCACTACTGTAATCTCACTGGTCATATTTCAAATGTCCAGCTACTGTTTGCTCGCTAGGCTGTGTTTCCCAAAAGCATTGTAAGCTTAAATAGACTGTAGAAACCACTGCAATCTACTTAGTGCTTTTCTTGCCAGTTTGACCTGACTAGATCCAGCCTCTAGCCTGGTATGATTAACTATACTTAATCTGCAGCTAAAATGATCTCATTGCGCTTTACATTGTAAGCAGACAGAATAGTATAGTCTATTGTTTAAATGTGTTGCTATTGTATAGCACTTTCTTGTTTGAATGAGAACATGTTAAATGACACAGAGGTTGTTTATTGTGGGCAGGTTAATAGAAGTTATGTGGGATCCGTCTGCCCTTACGGGATACATCTAAGTTAATTAGCTATTTGTCTTTTCCAAAGTGACTTACAGTACAATTATTACGGGGACAGTCCCACTGGAGCAACCTGAGGTTAAGTGCCTGGATCAAGGACACAATGGCGGCAGGGGAACTTGTTTACTCTCGAGGTCACCAATCGTCCCTTCCAGGATTTGAACCCACAACCTTTTGGGTTACTAGCCCAGATCTTTAACCATCAGACAGATAACTTACTCCCCCTCTTCAAAGGTCATACTCCTTCTGTTAGGCTACATATTCAGTTGTCAGAACAATTACTCCTCTTCTTGTGACACGCTGTCCTTTGGTGAAGGACATTTCCATTTCTAGAGTACGTCTCCTGTTAAGGGAATACGTGTGCATTTTTCTTTTCAGAGGACGTATCATTTTCTCAGAGGGAAAAAAAAAAAAAATCTTCAGGGGACACGTTGTGCTTTAAAGTGCCCAGACGGGAAATAGTTTCATTTTTAATTTCATACAAAGACTACAATTTGTTCATTGAAACTCCAGGATGTCCGGAAGAACACAAGCACAATGTCTTTCCAGCTTTAATTTTCAAACGATTCTCCTTAAACATCTTTTGCGAACACAAGGTATATTTTGTCACTTTAGAATATGGATTGCCTACTAAAGTGACGGCACCCATTTCCTGTTTGTGACCCAGAAGCAGGTTACAGTCTTTCTCTCTCGCCCTGGCTCTTTCTTGCTCTAGTAATTGTCTCTAGTTACAGTAAATATTTCATCAGGCATCAGCCAGAACATCGTGCAGGAAAAATGACCAACACAGGAACCTTGTATGAAATATGCAGGGAGTAATTTCCTATTTATGAATCACTGTCTGTCATTGCTTTTCCATTCCGTCTCAACCGCAGAATTCATTCTGTGGGAAATGGGGCTTCGCGCACACACACACACACACACACACACACATATCTCTAATTTTAGGGGCCAATTACCCAAGGACGCACAAGTGGAAGGTGTGTGAACGTTTTATAGTAAAAAGGTCAGAGAGCAAATTGAAGGCCGTTATGGGATCGGCAGCATTTGCATACGCTGAAAAGCCAGTGATATATTTTTCAGAGATTAAAATCTGAATGGGATATTAAAATGTCTCTCCAGGAAGGTTCTCTGCAAATTTAAACAGATGTTAAACAGCACTGAAGAAGCAACTTTGTCTCAGCAGTGAAGAAGAGACTCGTCCAAACGACGCGTATTGTAAAAATTTTTTTTTAATTTGTACAGAAAAAAATAAACTGTAAAAATGCTACAGTAAAAGCTGTTTAACTGTAATTTTGCTTAAAAACTAAATGATGTAATGTAATTTTACAGTAAAATGCTATGGATTTTTGAAAACATAACCATGAATTACTATATCATTACCAATGAAAAACAGTAAAAGGCCATTCTTTTATAAAATGAAACATGTAATTCATTTTAATGTATATTTTAAAATATTTTTCAAACATTCATTGAATTTACATTAGATGTTTTTGTCCAAGGCGACTTACAAATGACAATGAGTAAGTGTTGTGACAAGTCTCAGTCTAACGCAGTACATGTAGACAGTTTTTTTTAAGAAATAAAAAGAATTTAAAAAAAAAATAAAAAATATATATATATATATAATAGATAGAGTTAGTGTTGGAGTGTCAAGCTATTATTATTTGTATAGGCAGAAGAGAAAAAGAAAACGAGAACGCTGGTGTGTGAGGGCCAAGGTGTTTACATATATATATATATAAGTAAACAAGTACACGAAAAAAACAGAGTTCCCGCGAGAAGGTCAAGTGTAGATGGAAGACACATGTTTTAGCTGCTCAGATGGAGCTGGGCAGATGCTTCCAGCAGCATTTGTGGCAGATCCCAACTAACAGAGAATATATTCTAAGAATAACATTCCCATTAAATTATAAAACTTAAGTTAACTTAAGACCTTTTTTGCGTCGTATTTTGAAGCTCAAGGTAACCCTTTTTAGTCATTTTTCAACGTGAAGTGTCCTCCATTGTTTTAAATAGGAAACTCTTAGTGTCAATATGCTGATGCACTACTGTTTTTAAATGTAGAATTATAATTTAAAGATATTGGGTAAGAACAATGGCATTATTTTTCAATGTAAACAGTCAAAACATTGTCTACTAATCTGTCAATAAAACACAAGATCATCGACCACCGTCATCATTTATTTGAAAGATATTAATATTCCAAGTCTTTTGAGGCAAAACGATTGATTTGTGAGAGGAATAGATGCGGTCGCTGTCTCCATCTTCCGTGTACTTCCTGTGCGCTGCTGCAGTCTGTGCACCATTTCAAAACACATTCCTTTTGTTAACGTTGGTTGAGAAATGCCATTGGCTCTTGTGTATCTCGTGACTGATTGCCTCGTGCTACGGCACAGGAGTATGTTTCTGAAAGAGTCGCGAGTGCATGAACAGAGTGGGATCATTTTTAGTGATTAAAACCTCTTCTTCGCATGGCTTTAGAAAACTGTAATGCATTTATACCGCTTAGCGATTAGTTGTGCAATAAATACCTGTGACGGCATTTGCCTGTGTGTGTTTATTTTGTTCAGATGGGGTTCAGGAGCGGTTTGGTGCTCCAATAAAAGTAAAACATTACATAATAAATGTATATATGCATGCAAACCATTACATTAAGACAAACAGCTGATACAATGGAGGACTCTTCGCGTTAAAAGGGGTAGCTTGAGCTTCAAAAAACAACGCAAAAGGGTCTTGACCAAGCGTCAAAATGTGACGAGTTGGAGTGAGACTGTGTTGTGTTATTTAGGAAATATCCCTCTCCTGGTCAATGTTTTGACAATCTAACAGTGATCTTACGCACTTCTCTATCACACGCTTCTGTGTGTCAGTGTCAGTGTCATAATATCCTCAGAGCTAGCCTCCGGTCACTCAATCCACGCTCTGCATAACGCAAACCACACCGAAGCATCGGCTTTCACACGCTTCTCATCCAAGCACTCAGACTGACTGCACCCTGCCGCAGCAAACCCTTCATCACTCTCACACTGGACTTCATTAGAAAATCTGTGATGTACAGATGTGAAGGTTAACATAATCCTCCAGGACCACAAACCGCACGCATATACCACTGATATAACGGCATTTCTGTAGATTTGGTCTTCATTTGATTGACAACTTTGCAAATTAAGCCGTGTTTTGAAATCAAAATTGTTTACTTAAGCTTTACACCTGTGAAAAAGAAGTGCACTTAACTGTGTTAAATGGACGAATGGTACTTAAAGAGACCCTTACACACTTAAGCAGACTTTTAAAATGTTAAATAAAAATGTACGTATTGCTATAAAATTATTTAAACATGTAAGTATTTCTCATTTTAACTGTAATGTTGATATTAATTTGAGTTAATATATTTTAAATGTACTAAATTGCAACTTCATCACTGCAAATATATTTAAATGCATGACGTGTAAGTTTCATTTACATTGCATTTAATTGTTTAGCAGACACTTTTATCCAAAGCGATTTACAAATGAGGACAATGACAGCAATCAAAAGAAGAATGCAATTGTTAAAACAAGCCTCAGTTACTGTAGCTTAACACAGTACATGTAGAAAGGGATTTTTAATCTGTAAAAACAGATGCCATAGCAAAAGAACAGATTTGGTTTTTGTTATTTGTATAAGCACAAAGAAAAGGAGTAGATAGAGTAGAAAAAGAATAGTTCGTTATGAAGTTAATTATACTTAAATCTTTAAGTTCTAAATATAAATGTAATTTATTATACATATAAATTTAATTACAGTTAACATGCAGTTATGTCTCAGAAAACATCACATTGAGTTCACATTTTTATTTCTATAATATGCAAACTTCTTTTCCACAAGGTTAAGCCTGACTTGTTAATGAATGCCTGTCAGTATGCTGTTATCTGACTAATATTCTCAAAATACCCATTTGCAACAGAATATGTAGTAAATTGTTTTCCATTTGTTCAAAGCAGCATGAAGTAGCTTCAGAATGCTCTAGACTACATTCACCTTCCTTTTTTTTGTTGTTGTTGTATAAAATCATCACTGTTCACAAGTTCATTTTAAGTTATGACAGTAAAATCAACACAACAATGAGTATTAATAGCGTCTCTTTTTACAGAATTACTGTTCATTGTGCTGTATTTGGATCCTTCACACAAAAAAGAAAATATACCAATCCTTAGGCAGAATATTCAGGCTTCTGTTCTGTGCAAGCGGAGCAGATAGTAATTCATGCTGTCAAGCTCAGAGTATTGCAAGTCTTCTGAAAGCATACAGTGACTTTTTTGGGGAGAAAGGCTTCTGAAGGCTTCGTTTACTGAAAACAAGCATGAAAAGCGAGACACTGTGTCTGAAATCTCATTTGGTGTTTCACAAAAGAAAGAAAATAATACTGTTGACACGACATGAAGTGAGAGAATATTCCTGCTAAACTCTTTCTTTCAGTCACATTTAAATCTGTGAAGGTCCTCACCTTTATTTTATTCTTTGAAGCCATGTTTTCAGTAACACCATGTCTTGTTTTGAAATTAATGCTTTTCATATTTTTGCATAATCTTTCAATGTATTGCTGAATGCAAAGCAAGCAAACATCAAAGCGTCCAGCATGGAAACACTCTTACAATGGGCTGAAACATTGATGAGAGAGGACTTTTAGCATATTTAATTTTTATAATTTAGATTATGCAAATCGTTGCCATACATTTTTAACATCTTGTTTTCTTTTTCTGTTTCATTTGTCCATATCATTGGTCCTGTATATGATTCATTTCCTGCATATAAAAATAACATGAAAATCTAATAATAATTTTAGCTATGTATATACAAAATAAGATTTTTGTTTGCATAATATATGGGTGTGTTCTGTGTACAGTTATGTATTATATGTATCATCATTTATAAAATCATATATATATATATATATATATATATATATATATTTAAATGCCAAACATGTTATAAAAGAACATTTCAAGCTACTCTGATGCATTGTTTTTGACAATTACATTTTAATATGCTTCATCCACTTAACGTAATTGCAGCGTAATAATGCATGTAAACCCTGTGGAGGAACCAAACACAGGACTGAATCAATGAAGATGGATGTGGATCATGAAACATCAGCAAACAGGTTTAATTAACAGTAGGAGGTAAAACTCTCCCTCTACTTCACTTCAAAGCTTGGAAATGACTTAATTACTTCCTGTTGGGGTCGTGATTAGCAACATTAGCAACACGGGTCCCATAAGATTAGCCAATTAGCAGCAGTTTTTGGGACTCAATAATTGATGACAAAGTAGGATTGACTTTTTTTGCATTTTAAAGGAAACTTGTGAATGTTTTTTAAAGACAGACCCAGAGGAGTTGAATGTCAATATATTTCAACAGTATTTCTATTCACATCATTCAATTTCACAATCCATTTACCACAAGAAAATGTATGTAAATATCAATCAATCAATCACTTTTATTTCTATAGTGCTTTTAACAATACAGATTGTAGCAAAGCACTAAACATTATCAAGTAGGAGAATAGAGTGATGGTAATGTATAATGACCAGATTGCACTATTTATTAATTAAATGCAGTCTTTGAAAATACTGTCTCTGTAATAAAAATGATCATAATCACTAGAAATCAGGTGTCCCCAACTAAGCAAACCAGAGAAGACAGCAGCAAAGAACCAAAACCCCATCCATGAGAGAATGGAGAGAAAAAAACCTTCGGACAACCAGGCTTAGTTGGGGCCAGTTTTCCTCTGGCCGGACGCTCAGCACCTAATTTCCAGTTCAGTTTTAAACACATGTCAGATTGTGTAAAGGACTTATAGTCTGTGTGTGTATATAATAAATAAATATTATATAATAAATAACAAAATTTATAGTATATAAAATAAGTATCACATATAATAAAAAAGTACATATATAAAGTATTAACTATTTTTTAATTAATTAAATGGGCTAGAGTTGGTCAATTATAAAATAATAAAAATACTTCAAATAATAAATTAGATTTTTTATTATTATTAAATATTAACGTTTATATGTTTATTTATATGAAACATATTTTAACATCATTAACGCTTTCATAAACATTTTAAACATGTGTAGTAAAACACATTGCTACGAATTAACACGTTTCCATGTTTCACGCATATGTTGAGTATTTTTACAAAATATGTATGTGTATACAGTATATATTCTGCTTTTCTCTTTTTAAATGATTGAAATGTGATGAAGTTGGTAGTTGGTATAACATCATTTTAAAAAGTAAAACTAATTGAAATATATTCATGTACAAACATTTCACAACTGATTCATATTAAGATGAAACTAAATAAAAACTGAGAAATGTTACATTGTCAACTATAGCTGAAATAGAATGCACTAAATAATAATAATAATAATAATAAGCAGACAAAATGTGCGTGTGTGCGTGTGTGCGTGTGTGTATATAAATATATATATATATATATAAGTTAAGTTACAACATTTTTTAGTTGTTTTTTTAAACTATATTAGCATGGCACATAAACACAGCAGAATAAAAACATGATCAGACACTCACCTGTGTTGTAACTGGAGTAGATTCTAGCGTCAGCTCGTCATCATGAGTGTCCGATATGATCCAAACATCAGCTCTTACTCTACACAACTAACAATTCAACACAGACAGGCAAATCAAGCAGCTGACCTGATACAAACAACCTGCTTCTTTCTCTCTCTCTCTCTCTCTCTCTGTGTCTATGGCTACAGGTGAGCCGGTGTGTGTTACACAACCCAGAACACACCCACGAGAGCAGTTGCGCTCCTCTGATCAAAAGCTGTGTGTTTATGATCGCTCTGCCCAGCATTACACAGCTCACAGAGAATCAGATTCCAGTGTGACCAGTTAATAATCAGCTAAGAGCGAGATCTCTGACGACTTTTACAGCAGCAGTAAAACCATCCTCAGATGGACAGAGGGGCAGGAGACGGTGAAAGAGAAACTAATGAATCTGCACACCTCTTCATTAGCCCTGTCAATCAATCATATATCAAATTTATAACATCAAATGCCTTTCATGCCAAATTAATCACATAAATCAATATTTGCTCGGAAAATCCCCCAAAATTAAGATGATTTAAGTATGTTACATCATTGTGATAGACGAGTAAATCATTGAAAAGGTATGATAAAAAAATGACTTTTGAGTTTTGTTTAATATCCATGTTATTGAACACAAGTCACTGGCCTTCAGTTCGTTTTGTTTGTCAAAGGGCAATTAAAACAGGCACGTAACCTTCCCCGCCCCCCCGGGGGCCGGATTGGGGCCCCACAGGTCTATGGGTCTCAACCCACCACTCTTTCTGGGCACGATGAAGTGAGGGCTGTAACCATAACCCGGCTGGAGGGACAGGCTCGATTGCGTCCTTCGCCAGTAGGACATTTGAATAGACTGAGTGTAGCGAATGCCACGGTGCGGGCGCCTGGAGAAACTGAATCACATAGCCGAGGCGTACCGTCCGTATCAACCACCGCGAGGGGGCTGCGAAGCACTATGTGGCTAGGGGAATCAAGGGATGCTGACCACTGAGTAAGCAGTGGGGCAGCCTCTGGGGGGACAGGGGCAGGGACTGTGAATCTGGCTGCCTTTGAGCTGCGCTGGTAAAACAGTGCCCTGGGTCTGCATCTGAGGAGACAAAAACATTTGGGTCAGATGGGAACCTCTGGGCACTGGCTCGGAGGTGATGAGATTTTTATTAAGATTTGCTCTTTCCGTATACACAGAAGCATCACTTGAAGAGTAGTCCTCATCACCTCCGGGCTGCCTGTGTCAGGATTGTCCTTCTGGGTGTTATAGGCCGATCCCTGAGCAGCAGGCGGCACCCCTCACCCGCGGCCAGTTTGAAGACAGGCCACCGGTGCAGCATCTGGTGCCTTTGGCGGGGATTAGAGCAGGGTTACTGGGTGCCGCGGGGGGACGCCCTCAGCAACGAGTAGGTGGAGGCTGTGAGACATCGCCTCGGCCTACTCCTGAACTGTGGAGAACTCCTGGGCCAAGTCCCCGACAGTGTCGCTGAATAGGCTGACCTGGTAGATGGGGGGCGTTGAGAAATCGAGCTCTCCCTGCGTCTGGCACCTGCGTCAGATTCACCCACTGAAGTTGCTCCTGGACCACCGCGGTGGACATCACCTGACCAAGGGCATGCGCTGCAACCTTCATTGTCTGAAGAGCGAGGTCAGTCACAGAGCGGAGTTCCTGCATTGCCCCCTGGTCCAGCCCACTCTCGGTAGCCATAGTCATCCGCTCGCAATGACAGCTGCCCAGTTTTTAAGTTATGTGTAAAAACCAAATCAAAAAAAAACAAAAAAAAACTGGAAACACTGGAAAAATGGCTTTTTATGGTGTATCTGTCTTTACTCCCCAAAGGAAAACATTATAGGCCATGCTTGAAAGAAAGACTTGTGAGAAACTCTCAAAGCCCTCAAATTAAACAAATCAATAAACACTGAAAGTGTCAGAGGAGTAAGTTGTGAAAATAGCGTCTCTCATCGCTTTCCCTGGACTCGACACGGCTCAGGTGTGAATAAATATTTAATTGAGTTTAGATTTGTCTCATCACATACATTATGTGGCATTTATGTACACAATCTTGAGAGGTAAGCATCTATTTTTGAATCCATTGGGTTGTTGTTGTTGCATTTAGGCAAAGGCAAAGCACATGTATATCACGCCAGCCAATATATTTTACGATCATGCATAACCTGCGCCCTACATCATGAAAAACAGTTCCTGTTATGAAGAATGTCATAATAGTTACTGAACACAAAGGTAATGAACTCAGAAAAGAAAAAAAACTGTGTCATAAATGCTGTAGCTGTATTATGTATCCAAGAGTGACTGTCTCAGGGACAGAGATCAAGGGTCTGATCTTGCTGTGTAATGTCATGTATGTGACACAACAAAAGTCATTACGTCTAATTGTTCTCATACAGTAGGTCTATTTTTTAAGGTATTTTTATACATTTTAATTTGGTTTGGGGTGCTTTACTTATACTCTTATGACCTCATTATGTGATCCATAATAATAATAAAGTGCAGTCAGAAGTAATTAAGACTAAAGTTTCAAACCCAGTTTTAAGAAGAAGAAAAAATCTGATCATACATAGCATGATGCTTATTATAGCTATACATCTGTCGTTAGCTGTAATTTTATTTTTCTTACAAAGACTTTTTTTCCACAAATAGTTTGTTTTGATAATACGGTGTATT
>JAUYWG010000249.1:2071649-2082559 GCA_034779775.1 Enteromius afrohamiltoni | reverse complement strand
ATATAAACATTCTGTGAAAACATTTATGGTAAAACAGCAGCTGTAGTTGCTGAAATTCATTCATTAAAAATACAGTGTCATTATTTTAGGTTTTATGGTATAAAGTGGAATTTACAGTTAAATACCATAATTTCATTGACTGATATAATGTTAATATACTAACCTATTAAAGTACTGAAATCTGTTTTTCTAGCTTTGAAATACACTGATAAACACCAAATGCAGGTAGATGAGAAAGTCACATGACGAACCATCACAAGCAGCTTTAAATATGAACATGAGCTCAGTGTCATTCACACAACAACTAAACACCATCACAGTGAGAGCCATTAAACTGAAATATGGAATAAGCATTCATTTAACAACACCCTGATAAACATAACCAATAAGATAAGACACATACATTTGAAATGCAATGCAGGAAATTCTGCCAATGGGAGTTTACAGGAATTTACCACTAACTATTTAACAGGTTTTTAAATGGTTTGCTTCTATGCATTTATGCATGTATGAATCAACGAATGAATGCTGAATGAATGAACGCATGAATTTTTCGAAGCCCTTTTTCACTTTCTACACAATGTTAATGAATCAGTCCCCCTCTCCTTCAACATGTCAAACCGAACTCGTAACATACCAATCATTCCCTCAGCAGAGAGAATCAAGAGAGTGTGTGTGTGTGTGTGTGTTGAAATATGATTATGGTAATGACACCTCCCTGTGAAGCGTTCGGTGATTACACACACACACACCACTCTTCCATATAAAAGCCAGCAGAGGGGAAAATTGTATGGGCGATGTAGTCCACGGAGGACAAAACGCCATCAACATGTTCAATCCGAGTTACATCTTCACATGAATGCCTCGCAAACACACACACATCTGCAGCCAAGGACACTTACGTTTTGTCGGAGAACGGAAACGATAAGAGTGACTGGAGGACAGAGACCTTGAATCCTCCAAACCCAAGCACATATGATTTCTCCCTTCTCTCCAGCTCTTGTTGTGATGAAAGAACATCTCCGGCAGAGAGTCACTTAAAAACACTCAGCAAAAAGCCTTTGATGGGCAGGAAGAGACTGAATGATACAAATGGGGAGAAAAGGAATGTCAAAAACACCACCCTGGAGAGCAGAAGTGAATTGACTGATCGTGTTTCCAGTGACCTTCCTCCGATCTGCTCCTGATGTGTGTGTGTGTGTGTGTGTGTTTCCAATAAACTCCAGGGGTTCTGCTGAGTGTACGGACTGATGTCGGGGCCGACGCGGTTTGACAGGTGTGTGTGTGGACCCCTCACAAGGGCCAGCGGGGTCAAGTGGGGGGGGACAATGGCTTCATTCAGCGCTGCAGGGGAACGTGACTCAAACGCGGCTATCCAGCCCCGAAACGCTGAAGGAATCAGAAGGTCAGTGTGTGAGAGAGTCTCAGCTCATGCTCGTTTGGATGCTAATAGGTAATTTAAGATCTCCATTATGCTGACGACCGCGGGCAAACACTAACGACCGAGAAACACAAACAATTTAGCCTTTTTCCTATATTGAATATATACATCCTATATCCTGTTCAGTCTTTGGAGTGGGTGTTTTTTGAAATAAGTCTATTCTGTTCACCGAGGCTGCATGAACTTGTGAGATCTTATTACAATTTAATTAATCTATGTGAATGTATAAAGTGTAATTGATTGTGATCAACGCTGAACTTTCTGCGTCATCACCGGATCCTTGATCGCAAACATTTCTGATTATTTTCAATGTTAAAAACATTTCATTTCTTTTTCTTTGTTGAACAGATATTTCAAAAGAACAGCAGCTGTTTGAAATAGAAAGCTTTCATTCGTATTATTGTCTTTACTGTCACTTCGGATTAATATATCCTTGCTGAAAAAAATCAGTTCAATCAAAAAATCAATGTTTACCACCTTTTCAGTGTTTTCTTTATATAACAGAATAATCATTTGTTTAATACATTGATTTGCATTGCTAGTTTAATATGTCTATATAATTATAGGGATGGATGGTTTGAACTGATTCATACAAATGAATCGAACAAACCAGCACAAAAAAAGAGAATTTTGCAACTAAATAAACACACACGCTAAAGCTCAACCAAGTATATGGTGGGACTACATTTGACTAACCAATGCAATATGGATGCATGTTTTGAAAACCTGTTTGAAAACAATCATTCCGTGCACATTTCTACTTGGTGAAGCAGTGCAGAAATTACACACGTCAGGTGCACTCAATATTTTTAGTTGATGTTGCACTAAAGTGATTGACTTAAAGCGATACTCGATGCATTATTGCCAGTCGCTGAATTCATTCTTATGTAAGAACAAGTGTTACAATAACAAGTGTACCCTTCAATAAGATGAAAGGCACCAAGCGCGCATCCAAGGGCCGCATTTAAACACTAAATATTTCAACTATTAAGTGATATTACACCGCCAGCAAAATCTCTGTGATCTCACCCAGCTCCGCATCGCAATAAGCAATCGAGTCTCATCAAGCGCTGGCCGTTTCACACAAACAAGCTTAAAAACAAAGAGGACACAAAACATCTCTCACTCGTCTCTCATTTCCACTCAGGCGCCAAAAGCCCATCTGAAGAAGCGTTTAGAAAGCGGCGGACGCATCGAGCAAACAGGAGAAGAGTAGCCAGCCGTAAAATTGGACAGCCATCCCACCCATCCAAGCGAAAGGCAGAAAGCGGTGAAGAGAGAGAGAGCGATGACAGACGAGTAGGGATGAAACAACCTGAGAGTAATGGAAGACGGCTGGATGTAGATTGACGTCGATCTGACGAGCTGCAGATCTGAGGAAGGTGAAATTGCTAACAAACTTTCTTGGAATCCATCAGCCGGAGACAAGAGATTCAATTATCAGCCTAAAAGCAATGTACGTAAAAGAAAAAAATACAAATTAAGTTATTGCACTACCCCACGGTTTTCACCGACTCTTGAAGACTAGTAAAAAATTGTAAAAATATGGATCCAATCATTTGTGACTGAAACTCGTTCTGTCCGATCTGCGAGAACTTTGATCTCCGGACAGAGGGGGAAAAAATTGAAAGGAGCGACGTGATTATTGATTTCAGAGGCTGAACTTTTCTGTAGGTTCTGGCTTTAATGGGAGGCAGCAGTTATTGGACACGACGAGGCCTTTCAACTGCGATTTGGGTCAAACTGTGTTTTATCAACACTTCATCTCTGCTCCGAGCAGGACTGAATATCAAGCAGCGAGATCTGGACTTGGTTGTGGGAGTCATGCTGGGACGGATGAGGGGCAGGATCACCCCAGTCAGGGGCCTGATCGGATAAGACGGTGACTCAATCAGGTCCTGTACGCCAAAACGAACGGGACACTTGTATTCAGTTCGAAACCACAAACAAACAGCCCAGCAGCAGATTAGCTGTCAATGCCTGTGCAGTACAACTGAAGGCAACTGGTCTGCTCATAATGCACAGAGTACCAGGTCTAGTTTGGATAAAAGCCCTCAAAGGCTGTCAACATTGCACTATGCATCATCTGCTGAAATTTAGCTGACAAACAAACCAAAAGATCTGACGGGACCTTATCGACCCCGCAAACTGCTAACAGATCTCTCTCGTCCAGTTTCATTATTCCTAATAAGAATAGTTCAGTCATTCAAACTAGCATATGTATATATTAAAAAAAATCAGACTTTAGAACTCACAACCGCTCAAGAACTTTAGATCTTATAATTTTGAGAAAAAAGCCAAAATTGAGAGAAACTGTGAGATGTAAAAAAAAACATGGATTTTTCAAAAACATGGGATGGAATCTGTAACAGATTGGATTTCATAATAGAATTATATTATTTGCAAAATACATAAAAATTTGCAATGCAAATTTCCATTGTGTACTGATGTATAGATACTCCTGAATGTTAACACTTGTGCTTGCCTCTAGTAAACTGTGCTGAATGGATGCTCATTGTCACTGGTAGGCATTATAAGCAAAATAATGGCCTTTCTGCATGCTTTAATTTTTGTGCTTTAGAAAGAAACTCATATCCTCGTCTAAAGTGCACAGGAAGTTGCTAAGCTAACAACAATAAATATATGTATATTGAGTGAAAGAAATCTCATTTTAATGTTCTATTTTCTGGATACTTGTTCACCGTTGTGGAATTGCCCTCTCAGTGAAGGATGCAAGCAATATTGCCTTGGAATGAGCTCACATATGGATCCTATAAAGCAGAATAATTATTCTGCCTGCCGGTCACCATGAGGAAGCTCGTAGGTTTGGAACAGAAGTCAGATCTGATTTTAACAAGGTAAAGCTCTCATCCCAGTCCACCCAGAACATTTACAGAAACAAACACGTGGAAACAGCAGGTTCAGAAATCCAATTCATATATGAACACTCACATTAACTAAAAAGCCTATTCAAAATGATTATTTCATAGTTTAAAAAAAAAGTCACAAACTGCTTCCTTTGGGATTTCTCAAAACTTTTTTTAGACCATGCATGTAAAACATATTAAATGTTTTTCAGTATTCAAAAGCAGTGCGAAATGGGCCAGTACATTGAGGTTAGCCAACCATATCAGAGGTCATTTATACATATAAACGTTACAGAAGCAAAAAGCCTCAGGTAGAAAGGAGGTGAAAAACAGTTAAATAAAACTACATTATCTCTCAAAGAGAGAGAGAGAGAGAGAGAATCCATTATGAGATATTCAGACGTTCTAGGGAAATATTACAAAAAATAAATAATTAAATACATAAAAAATCTGAGGCAAACTTCAAAAAATATACTCAAAAGTCTTTATTGACTAATTTTTGAATAGAAATGTAAGAAAACAGAAAGTACAAATGATGGACTGCAAAGCCACGTTCAGTCGCAAATACTTTATTTTACACAAAATGCTATGAAAATGTAGATTATAGGCCCTTTAAAGTCCGCCACCGAAGACGATAAACTAGTCTGTCTTCTTGACTCACAAACACCAGCAAACATGCTTCAATGTCTTTCTGCTAAACCTTTGTCTACACTGAAAAATAAGTGGTATAGGAGCCGTTTTCACTCAGAAACGGTGAGTAGTAAATCTACCTGTAGTAAATGACAAATAAAACATGTGATTTAAATCACTCATTTCCGGGAGTTTGATTGACAGGAGACATCTGACTAATCATAAAAATCCAAATCCAAATAAAAAAAAGTGTGCATTGACATCTTTCCGCGACTGAAACTAGATATCTTCTGACATTCATTTATATTTATATAGGAAGAGATGATTGGTTCAGCTGAGGAGCAACACACTAAAGAGACACAAAACAATATTTGTTTGAATTTTGTTTTTCTGAGAAAATGTGTTTCATTCATAGCTTTGTATGGAAACCCAGCTAATTAATTGTGATGCAAATAATTACAAAACAATTCCATGCTTTGCTCTTCTCATTAACATGATACCGCATAGTTAAGAGTGGAAATCCATATGATTTACTTTTTATTGGAAATTATACAAAAGAGGAATGAAGATACTCGAGCCACCACAGATGTACGGTTGCACGCGCAAACACACACACACAGGCTGTGAGATCCTCGGATCCTTCATCAGTGTGTCGCAGTTAAACCTGCATGCTCTGGACCGCAACGACCAAAGCAGCGCTGGGGATTTCAATGGACATCCACCTCACAATAAACAAGAAGAAAAAGTCCCAAAGTCAAGCGAAGCGAGGAGTCAAAGATCTCAAAAACAATAAAACTTTATCTACTACCTGCCATACGACATTGTGTCCGATAAGAATCTCTCTCTCTCTCTCTGTCTGTCCTCCGAGTGCCTGAGCTTTCTCTGTTTGTGCTCTCGGACGAAACAGCAGCTGAATAACAATCATCCTGCTGTTTCTCTCTCTCTCTCTCTCTCTCTCTCTCTCTGAGGCCGAGTCCATTTCTGGCTGTGAAATTAGGAGCGAACACAGACTCTCTTCTCGCTTTCATCCACCCATCACTCGCTCTCAGTGGCCACTCTCATCCATCGCTCTTCTTGGTGCTAAAAGGGTCAGAACACTTTTGCTGTCAGGCTGACGGACGCGGTGAGCGTTTTCTGCCACGCAGGTACACAGAAAAGGAGAAAAACGGTGATTGTGGGCGAACATATGTAACCCTGGAGCACAAAACCAGTCTCAAGTAGCGCAGATATATTTGACGCAATAGCCAACAACACACTGTATGGGTCAAGATTAACCATGTGTCTTCTTTTATGTCAAAAATCATTAAGATATTACGTAAAAATCATGCTTCATTACGATATTTTGTACTTTTATAAAGACTTCGATTTTTTGAGGACTCTCAGATTCCAGACCTCACCTAATCCTAACAAACCCAAACATTTCTACTCAGCTTTCAGGTGATCATAATTTCACAATTGACCCTTATGACTGGTTTGGTGGTCTAGGGTCACATAAGAAAGCTTATTTCTCTGAAACGAACGTTTTGCTGTCAGGGACTCAGAGCTCGTCTTGTTGAGTGTCTTCTGTGATCTGAGGGGGTTTGGAGACAGATGGTTGTCAGGAAGCGGCCCTCAAACGGCTCCGGGATCCCACTCGTGTGCCAGGAGAAGCGGCGGGCGGTAGTTCTTCATCCTCCTCCTCATCGTCACGGGGGACGGCGCGAAGGCGGACGTGTTTGCTTGACATCACTCATCGCTATGGAAACAGATACTTTCTGCCTTGGGGCTTGGCAACTCCCGTCAATCACAAAGCTGTAACCACGGGAACACCCAGGTGCGTGCACGGATCACCTGAGGAATGCAGAAGGAAAACTAGGGACGCTTTCCAGAAATACACAGGACTGAGCCGCAGAGCATCAGCACAACTGCTTTTCATACTGCTCACCAGTGGTGTAGTCTTGATTTTTGTAGTAAGTATACTAGCCCGTTTCAAAGCAACAGCACTACAACCAAATAAATAAATAAATAAAATACAAATAAAAATTCAGGAGCACCTTCTGATCAATAACAAAAATTAGCCTTCCCATTGCAAAATAATATTGGACTATTTAAAGTAATTTACAGGAGCATTTATTTTAGATATATTATCTTTTATATTAAATTCAAAACTATATATATATATATATATATATATACACACACAGTGGACAGTTCATTGGTCTTTCCCATGTTTGCTTGATTGATTGATTCTGTGGACAGGTGTCTTTTATACAGGTGACTAGTTAAGACAGGTGTCTTTAATGACGGTGACTGATTAAACAGGAGTGTCTAACCGCTCAGTGGGAGCCAGAACTCTTAATGGTTGGTAAATACTTATACTTACAAATACTTATTTCACTCAATGAAACGCAAATCCCTTTCTTTTATTTAAAGTTATTTTTTCATTTTTCCTTAAGATGTGCTATCTCTCACTGATAAAATAAACCTACCGTTAAAATTATACTGTTCCGAGACCTTTCATTTCTGTGTCATTGGACAAACTTACAAAATCAGAGAGCGGTCAAATAATTATTTCCTCCGCTGTATATATATATATATATATATTAGGGCCGGGCGATTTAATTGTTGATTTATTTATGCGCATTTTGTCAGTTGTTGTTATTTAATTAACAGTAAATCTCAATCCGCTGTTTTTAAAATGACAAACAATGCAATATCGCCTTCAAGACAATCCAATTGAAAATAGCCATCTGTCGAAATGTAGTGCATTTCTGTGATCGGAGCTGAATTTTTGTGTCAAGTGTTGCTTCAGAAATCATTCTAATATGCTGATTTGAAAAACATTTCTGATTATTATTAGTGTTGAACAGTTGTGCGGCCCAATATTTCCTGATCCACAGATGAATAAGAAGCTCAAAAACAACATTTATTAGAAAGAGCGACACATCTTCAGGTATCCTCTGGGTCTGTGTGAGTCAGATGTTTGTTCAAACACTAATAGCGATGCTTGCCTTCGCAAACAACACTAATTAACAGAGATCACACAAACTCAACTCCCAGGGCATTTCTTATTTATCAAAGAACATCCTTCCTCAAATAAATGGAGTCTTTAAAAGAAGCAGCATTGCAAAATGTGCTACTTGTCTAATAAAGCAATACAGATTTCATCCATTCATCTATTTATTTTTTATTTTTTTGACGGGTTTTTTCTTTATGAATAAGCACGTCGCACTAAAAGCATATTCGGCCATTACAGCAACATAACAGCATTATAGAAACGAGTGCTCGCTTTCCATTCAGGCTTTTAGGTTTCTGACAGCACTAACAACACAAACGCTTCATTGCCGCGAGGAAACGTGGGGAGATTTCACCTCACGAGATGCTCTGAAAGCCCTCCTGCTCGCTTTAGTCCTTTAGCATTGTCACAATTAAAAGTTCCTTAGGAAGCTTTTTCCCCATCCAAACTTCAGTCAGTGTGTCAGGCGACTAAACAAAAGCCAGGCATCGGTCTGCTGACCTGTCCGCGCCAGACTCTCTCTCTGATTAAACAGCTGGCTGGGTTATTGACCGCTGCGGCCTTTTCGGCGTGCTGTGAAGATCTTGTACAGCAGCGTGTGTCCGGCGTAGGCCGGGAGGGGCCAGCACTTACTGAAATAGACTTATATCAAACACATCGACCTTCAGACATGACATCACAGCAGGATTCTTCTACTCCGATAACGTTTCGGCCTGTATTTGAAATGCAAAGAGGTCAAAAAACAATATACAATATTAAGCTGCTCAAATATGTATTAGTCTTAACAATTCAATAACTATTCATATGACTGCGTATAAGAGAACTTTGGATATTTGAATGCAATCTAAACTTATAAATTTGCTTTAAACAGATTGAAGTGCAAAAATAAAGAAGTATATTAGCCAATTTTAGTCCAGACTGAAATGTAAAAAAAAATCTTAGAAAGGACACAATCATAAAAAAACTGTAGTTAATACTTTTAGATTACTTTTGACTTAACTCTGAATTGCAAAATTTTAACTCGGAATTAACTCGGAATCTCATAATATTTTGTACATTTATATAGCATTAATCTTGCAATTTCAAGCTATAATTTCAGAACTGTATTTTAACTTATTTGTAACTCGAGATTTATATCTCACAATTTCTCATTTTCTGTGTTTTATGTTTATATCCTGCAAACCTTTTCACAGAATGGTGAAATATTCATGTTTCCATACTAAGCTGCTTTAAATTGCAACTTTTTATCATATTTAACTTCATCATAATCATAAACGCGGTTTTACTGCACACTTTTTATTCTTCAGTATTACATGCTAATAAAGTGTTGCACATTCTTGCTTTCGTGCTGCAGGTACACAGATCATATTATTGCTTACATGTCCTTAACTTAACCCTCAGCTTTCTATGCTGGCCTCTTCTACTTGAAAGAATGAGTATGCGTGTAAGGTGCGCATGCTACCTGAATCTAAACGGCAGCATCAATTAATCGTCCTCGAAAGCAATCAGAGCTTGAAACAGCCAGCTGCGCACCTCCGAACACAAGACACACACACAGATGCTCACAGGAACTAAACTCTTCAATGACCTTTCATCACACACACACGAAAACAGATTTGTGCCGGCAGTGCACATTGTTCCATCATCGGATGAAAACAAAGCATGTTTGCACAGGGACACATTAGCTCAGAGGGGGGCAGCTCGACTCCTTTCCTTTCACAAACCCCAACAAACACACAGAAATCACCACCATCTAGAGCCATTAACGCTGAGCGCTAATTAAATACATATTAACGGAGGCGCAGATGAAAGGGAGGGTAACAGGAGTCTCATCGGGAACCCCATTGAGGGCCCACGTTCACATTTCATCGGGCTCTTAATAAAAGGCGGCCCCAAATTAGTCATAGAGTGGTGCTGTGAGCACTCTTTCCTGTTCCTGTGTGCAAAAAAGATGTTTCAATTCACCTCTCTGGTTCCCAGACACTGTAAACTTGTGAAAAATAAGTGCGCTTGCACTTGTAGTATACTTCAAATTGTATTTTTTTATGGTATTTGCAGCTAATATGTGGCCCGTGAGCACAAAACCAGTTATAAGTAACACAGATACATTTGTAGCAATATCCAACAATATATTGTTATGGGTCAAAATTATCTGTTTTTCTTTTTTTTCCAAAAATTATGAGGATATTAAATAAAAATCTTGTTCCACGCATATATTTTGTTAATTTACTACCATAAATATATCAAACTTAATTTTTGATTAGTAATATGCATCGCTAAGAACTTCATTTGGACAACTTTAATTTTCTCAATATTTTGACAATATTTTTTTTTTTCAATAGTTTTGCACCCTCAGATTCCAGATTTTCAAATAGTTATATCTAATATTGTCCAATCCTAAATAATATTATTTAAAGTTCCCACCTTTTAATTTACCAAACATCAACTGAAATATCACATGGTCCTAAGTATTCAGACCCTTTGCTGTGACACTCATATATTTAACCCAGCTGCTGTCCATTTCTTCTGATCATCCTTGAGATGGTTCTACAGCTGATTGGACTTGATTAAGAAAGCCACACACCTGTCTATATAAAACCTTACAGCTCACAATGCATGTCAGAGCAAATGAGAATCATGAGGTCAAATTCAGAGACAGAATTGTGACAAGGCACAGATCTGGCCAAGGTTACAAAAACATTTCTGCTGCACAGGTTCCTAAAAGCACAGTGAACTCCATAATCCTTAAATGGAAGACATTTGGGACGACCAGAACCCTTCCTAGAGCTGGCCGTCTGGCCAAACTGAGCTATCAGGGGAGAAGAGCATTGGTGAGAGAGAAGAAGAACCCAAAGATCACTGTGGCTGAGCTCAAGAGATGCAGTCGGGAGATGGGAGAGAGTTGTAGAAAGTCAACCATCACTGCAGCCCTCCACCAGTCGGGGCTTTATGGCAGAGTGGCCCGACGGAAGCCTCT
>JAUYWG010000249.1:2011502-2071549 GCA_034779775.1 Enteromius afrohamiltoni | reverse complement strand
TGTGAGCTGTAAGGTCTTATAGAGACAGGTGTGTGGCTTTCCTAATCAAGTCCAATCAGTATAATCAAACACAGCTGCAGAACCATCTCAAGGATGATCAGAAGAAATGGACAGCACCTGAATATATGAGTGCAATATACACAGCAAAGGGTCTGAATACTTAGGACCATGTGATATTTCATTTTTTCTTTTTTATTAAATCTGCAAAAATTCTGTTTTATTTCTGTCAATAAGGGGTGCTGTGTGTACATTAATGAGGAAGAAAATGAATTAATGATAATAGCTACAATATAACAAAGAGTGAGAGATTTAAGGGGGTCTGAATACTTTCTGTACCCACTGAATATCTCTTGCAGTGAAATCTCTAGATACTAAGACTCTTTTCTTTTCAGCATGTGCACTTTTAGCAGCATCAGATGATGATGATTGTGTATATTAGTTCCACACGAGTGGTTGTTTTAGGCAGTCATGATGTGACGTGGCACACCGTGCTTTCATCAGGTCACAGTTTGTTTATGTAGTCCTGGGATTACTGATGTCAGGAGCGTTTCCAGTCAAGGGGGCACTGCCTTCCTGAAACACTTTGGATGGAACAATAGTCTGCAGTACAAAAACAATACAAAACGTACAACAAATTATTAATTAGCTCAATTAATATAGTGAACCAATCTCCACATTAGCTGAGTTTATTGTGTTCTTACTGAGGTCAAGTGTGACATTAATGTGAGAAATGTAAGCAGAAAAACAGCAAATAATCTTGCAGAATAATGGGTGGGTTATATTTCAAACATATAGCCTATATCATAGTGCTTCAGTGCTGTTTGTTTCATAACAATACATCATCACAATATAACACACTTTAAGCGAAATAATTGCTATATTTATTTAGTTCCATTGTTCTCAACTTTTCCATTTAATATTATATCATAAATATTATATATTAAAGTGTAACACATTTCTTAATATTATGCTAAAGTGTCTACTGTATTAGGCTACTTCAAGTATATATTAAGAGTATATAGAGTACTGCTATTACGAGGCTGATGAATAAACTATGAGCTACATGACGTTAGGCTGTAGCTATAAGCTGCTGAATAAATCGTATGTTTTTGTTTGCTTTGTATTTGGTACAGGAACCGAACTGTGCTAAAAGCCTTTATTAACTCTTTAGCTTTTAGGTAAGTTTGTTCAGTGTAATTTGCAATTGCGTCGAACCTTGAGTGAGTATGCCAGCTGTGTTACCAATAGACATGCTTTTATGTCCAGAATGTGTTGTATTAATTTGGTGAAAGTTTGAACGGCAGGCTGAACCACACTTGTTTATGTTTTTAGGTACAGAATCTTTTGGATTGTTTTCCTGCATAATTAATGGAGAAGAGCGAGAACAGACGCACCGAGCCGTGTACAGGTGAACAGGCAGTGGATACTGGCTCATCCTCAGGAAATGGCACCATTTGTGATTCAAGATTTTCAGTGACATGATTTCCTAAATGTGTGAATTTGCTCCATTATTTCAGTCTGAAACCATATCAGTTCACATGCTAAGAGGTTCATATAGTTATATTTCATGCAGATATTAGATATCAACGTTTGGTCATGAGATAAAGTTACCTCATATTTTCAACGATGCAGAAATAGACAAGATTTCTTAAGAAAAAATATCTGGAAGGATTTTCTAGACAAGAAACAATGACTGTCTTGTTTTCAGAAGACAAAGCTAAAATTAAGTGAGTTTTTACTTGAAACAAGCAAACTAATCTTCTTTTCTGTTTTGGCAGATTATTTAGCTTGTTCTAAGCAAAAAGTCACTTAATTTTAGCTAGGTTTTTCTAAAAACAAGATCCTTGATTTCAGGATTTTTAGATATTTTGGCTGGAAGCAAGACAGCAAATCTTGTCTTCGAAAGCATTTTCTGCAGTGCACTCCTTTAAATATGATGAAACTAGTATTTACAAAAGGTAAAAATGTCAGTGATTTTTGTGTTTAATAGACAAACAAAGAAAACAATGTATGTTTGTTAATGCTTGTCTGTAAGCTAGTTAATCCAGACCAAAATCAGACAGAAATCTGAGAACGGAGCAGATAGAGAAGCAAGCACGTCCCGGGCTGATGGCTGTGTTTCTGTCAGGTTCGTCCCTCGTCACGATGATGAGCTGGAGCTGGAGGTCAACGACCCTCTGCTGGTGGAGCTGCAGGACGATGATTACTGGTACGAGGGCTTCAACATGAGAACCGGAGCACACGGCATCTTTCCCGCTTATTATGCCACAGAGGTCTTCAAGGAGCAAGAGATTACTTTACATGGTAAGAGATCCAGAGTTGCTCTATGAGTTCTGCTGAACAAAAATAACACCGTTGCGAAGTTGAATGAATCTGAATTGAAATGAAACCGCACAGGACTAAAGTCAGCTCAAGAATCATCCATTTAGAACCGCCTGATAGTTTATACCAGCACTGTAGAAACCAATGCGACTTACGCTACAAATCAGAAGAGTTTGTATGGTCTTTGTGTTGTTCTCATTAGCAGGAAGTACTGAATGGATGGAGAAGTTTACGATGAAGTTCCTCGGCTCGGTTCAAGTGCTGAATCACACAGGCAATGATGTTTTGTGTGCGGCTATGCAAAAGGTTTGGATGAGATTCTTACAGTAATAATGTTTCATGGGAAACTGTTGACTACATGAGAACAAATGTACATGTGAAAGATATATTTAGGCCTAAACTAAGCTTTTTGTATTTGAATTGAATAAAATTTCCATCGGTTGATTTCTGTAATATTACTCATATAAATCGAATTTTCGAGTTTTAAATACACAATAACTAGGTTTATCTGATTTTATATTATATTAGTGCTGTCAAACGATTAATCGCATTCAAAATCACAGTTTTTCTGTACATAATATATTTGTATGTACTGTGTATATTTATTAAGTATATATAAATACTAATAATATAATATGTAATGCTTATATATTAAATGTATTTAGATAAATAAATAAATGCATTTACACGTAAATACTTTCAAAATATAAAATGTACGTATGACAGCACTGTATATAAATATATATATGTTTTTAAAAGTATACACTGAATGTGTGTGTATTTATATACACATAATAAATAAAGACAGTACACTCACAAAAATCTTTTTTTTTTTGCATGTCTTGATAAATCTTCTGAAAGTACTAATTTTAATTCGATCTAGCCATATTTGAACCATGCATATATTGAAATGAATAAATGTAATGAACAGATTTATGCTGGTTATAAATATAATATATACAGTATGTCATGAATATTTGATCAGATTCAAAAATGTATAAAAATGGCATACTTTATTTCAATGTTATTTATTTTTTAAATAAAATAAAAAAGATGCAAATAGTTAATAAACTATGCCATCTTTTTCCAACAGAAATCTGAATCTCTGTTTCTTAGCTATTTCGTTTATGTTTAACTGATGAACATTCCTCTAAATGAAGACTTCATATATTCTTCATTAGACTGATGGTAGTTTATGATTGACTCCAGATTGCGATGAACAGGAGGCTGACGGTGCATTACAATCCTCCCTCATCCTGCGTCCTGGAGATCAACGTGAAGGGACTCAAACTCACGGTGCAGGATGATTTCGACAGGGTAGAACCACACATACATTCATCTAGTCCATTAGATCAAGCATCTCCTCTCTGTGCTGTATTTAAATGTTCAAGACTTGAAAGTGAGAATAATACTGTTGAATATTTAGCTGTATAATGAAATCAAACAGTATGAACTGGGCTAGAAAAGAACAACACAGGCTCACTCCAACTCGTCACTTTTTGATGCTTGGACAAAACAGTTTTGCGCCGTTTTTTGACGCTCAAGGTACTCCTTTTCAGTCACTTCAGTCCTCCATTGTTTTCAGTTGTTTGGCTTAATGTAATGGTTTGCGTGCAAACCCTAAACCTACCCACCTCTGAACAATAAAACACGCACACAGGCAAATACAGTTACTGTACAGGTATTTATTGCACAAACTAATCACAAACCAGCGGTATGAATGCATTACAAACAAGTCGTGTCACATTCCAAGTCTTCTGAAGCCATACGAAGTCTTTATGTGAAGAAGAGAGTAAAACACAAGGTTTTAATCACTAGAAATGATGTTGCTTTGCTCACGCGCCGTCATCTCATTAGGTGTGTTCGAGATGCACTACACTAGTCTGGCGAGAGCGGCCCCTTGCAGTCGGGGGAGGAGTAAAGAGACAGCCGTCAGTTTCTGTAGAGACGTTTATGTAATGCAGTATGACGTTTATTATTATTATTAGTGTAGTGAAGCCTCTCACAACATCCATTAAAAAAATGGTCTCTGGTTCACCAGTTTTTCACACTTATACAACAATGTCTAATCTTCATTTTCATCATTAATGTTTTGTTTGAATATCATATATTGGATATATTGATTACATACAGGAACTCTTTTAAGAAAAAACACATGCAGCACACTTCGTGCTTGTCGTCACATAATCTAACCAATGAGAATAAAGTGTGTCGTCATCAAGGCTTTCGCAGATGATTTTGAGCGACTGCAGCGCCTGACCTGCGCGACTGCTCTCGTTTTGCTCTCGCGGCTCACATGTGATCGAAAGGCGGCTGCAGCGCTGATCAAACTCAGACAAATGATCTTCCCAGAATGCATTGTTTTGTAAGGCAGCAGCTGATTTCTTGCGGTGCCAATGTAGACGAACGCACCTATTCAGAAAACATACTCGCGTCCGGTAGCACGACGCAATCGATCACGAGACACCCAAGAGCCAATGGCTTCTCACAACCAACGCTGACGTAAGGATTCTTGAAGCGCACAACACAGCTCAGCGACTATTCCTCTCACAAATCAATCGTTTTGAATCAAAAGACTTGGAATATTAATATCTTTCAATTAAATGATGAGGTGGTTGTATCTGCCTGCTATATCTTGTGTTTTATTGACAGGAGGAGCAGGGTTTGGGTTACGTGCTCAGAAATGTGTAAATAATATCATTTAAATAAAACTGTTTTGACTGTTTACATTGAAAAATCACACCCTACATATATGCAATCATGCCAATGTTTTAACCAATATATCTTTTAACTACGACGATAAAATATTGCACAGGCATATTGACGCTAAGGATTTCCTATTTAAAACAATGGAGGACCACTCACGTCGAAAAGTGACTGAAAAGTGTTTTGGCCAAACGTCAAACTGACGAGCTGGAGTGAGACTGTGTTGAAAAGAAAAAAACTGATGGTTTTGTGGACATGCTGTCTAATGTTTCCACAGGGCAGCCAATACAGTCACTTTTTCCATCTGAAGAACGTCTCATTCTGTGGCTATCATCCCAGAAACAAGAAGTAAGTCAAGCATTTACCTTCCCCTTTCTACTGACAGCGATGATGCTGATTTTATTAGTATTCATTTGCCTCATCACTACATTTCAAAGGTTTGGGGTCAGAAAGGTTTTTTTTCTAATACAATTAAGGATGCATTAAACAGTTCAAAAGTGACATTTATAATGTTATAAAGACTGTTCTTTTGAACTTTTTACTCATCCAAGAAACCCAACAAATAAAATGCATAATGGTTTTCTTAAGGATCATGTGATCGATCTCATAAAGAAATGACATTTTAACACACATGCACATAATAGACAATACTCCAAATTTTAATCATATTTCAGAAATTAACTGTTTTTACTCTCTCCCTCTCTATATATACTCTTTTTAAAAAAAAAAACATCAAATCATACGATCCCAAACTTGTAAACAGTAGTTAGTTTTGTGGGTTTTATTTAACATCTGGTATCGTCACAGGTATTTTGGCTTCATTACCAAACATCCAGCGGATGAGAGGTTCGCCTGTCACGTCTTTGTGTCTGAAAACTCCACCAAACCACTTGCCGAGTCTGTGAGGTCAGTGTGGGGTTTGTGCTGGCTTGACGAAGCTTGAGTGAACTCATCTACTCTTTGGTGTCAGTAAAGCTATAGCCCTGACCTTCAGACTGGTCTGCTTTGGGTTATTGTAGCATCTGTAATTGTTGAACGGATGATGAAAACAAACAAAAAAAAAACTGAGGGGCGTCAAAACTTTCGTACAAGAAGACACATACAGTACATTATTTCTTGGAAAACACGCTCACAAGATTAAGTCATCTTAGCAGTGTGCTAATACATGCCAGCAATGTTTAAGACATTTTAATAGCATTTCATTGACTTTGAGTGAACTGTTGTCAAGCCAACATCAGCGTTTGTTTACAAACTTTACTCTAGATTCATAACATAATGCATCTGTAATAAATGCACTCAGTTATTTAAATCTACTTATTTTCATTGGCTCAGAAAGAGTTCGTTACTATCTTGTCTGTCTTCTTTAACAGGAAAGCTTTCCACTTGTACTATAAGGAGTTTGTGGAGGTCTCGTGTCCAACAGAAGACATCTACCTGGAATAAGCTCTGACTACAACACAGAAGAGTATATTACAAGAGTATATGAGAAATAAAAGCACGTCTATATAATACGAGACTAATATATCTGGCAAAAGGACCAAAGGAGATGAAGAGTGATGGACTGGGGGTTGATGAACGTGATGCACGTGACCCGATTCTGTTTCTGACTGATGCACAAAAGAAGCGAATGAGAAACCGTAGAGTATAGAAGGCTAAAATTATTTTCGGGGATATTGAAGATTTTTGGATGTTTTGGATGAGGCGTTCATCCATTTCTCTGCCCTTGCTTCGCTGCGCTTCAGGCTTCATAGAGGATATTTTTTCATAGCATAAAACCATACCTTCTCAACAAATATTAGTAAAACGGCCACCAGACGAAACAAATCTGCCATTCCAGCTGTTTGTGGTGTCTTGATGTCTGTTGCATTTTACTGATACACCAGCATACTTCCTTCCTAAAACAAGCCTGTGAAGGTATTATTCATTTGAAATCTTAAAATAGGACTCCTTTGTTACGCAGTTAGTCACCAAATGAAAAACAGATCTTTAAATATCTAGAAAGGAGGCATATTAATAGAAGTCTTGAACAGTTGATCAGTAAATGTCTTGGGACTCTCAGTATTCTTTATGGATTACGACATTCTCTGCAATGGAAATGATTAACAAAATAATAATAATAATAATAATAATAAATACAGCAGTGTCATGGAGTTCCTGTTAAAGCCAGAAGGTAAATGACCTTATTTGGTTTTAATAAACTCCTTAAGTATTTCTTCTGAAATCAAGACCAACGTTGTGCTCATTAAAGGCTTGTTCATCAAAGAATGATTTGAGATCACTTGTTTTATTTAGATAACAATACACTACTAATTAAATATATTTAAGATAATACCGGTACGAATAAATATATACCACACATTTGTTTTCCAGAAGATCTTAATATTGCTTATTTATGTGAAAGCCTTAGAAATCAGTACTTGCAAGGTTTTGTTTGAAGCATAGACCGGTGATTGTTTGTTGTTTCAATTCACAGCAAAATATTACATGAACCCTTTACATGCATGAATTATTAAGTCACAAAGTAATAGTTTTTACATGTTTGTTTTTTACTTTTAAACAAATGCATTTAAATGCGAGCGTATGAAGAACTATTACTTTGTGACTTAATAATTCATGCATTTGTGCGCAATAATTCATAGTGTGTGTATGTGTGCTCACCTGTGTGTGAATAACCCACACGCATACATCTGCTTTTATACATGCTTTCATACGACCTAATAAATAGACCGTACGCAGTGAAATAAGAAACGAAGACTATTTAAGATTTTGCTCGCCCTACCCAAACTTATTCCTACAGTCAGTGTGAAATGATAAGCACTAGGGGTGTAACGATACGCGTAATAGCATCGAACCGTGCGGTACGAACCGAACGATTCAGAAAAAAATAAAAAGAGAGAGCTAGTAAACGGTGTAAAATATAATGTTTTCAAGAAACACACACACGTTACACACGATCCCCGCGGCATTCCGGTAACGTTAGGCATTCCCCTTTGCCATTTCAACCCAGTATCCAGAGTTTTAACCAGAGTTAAAATTTTAACAAATCCTTTCTGCTTTGGATTTTAAACTGCGCGCGCAAAATGTGCTGCATGTGAACGGCCCCTAAGCCTTTGGTGACTCATACCCCACGGAATTAGGGGGTCAAGGTCATATTGTGTTAGTTTTAATAAGTAAAAATGTGAAGAAAAAAAATAAATAAATCAAAGAAATTCTTTTTTATTGTATTTTTGCCGTATCGAAAACATACCGAACCGTGGCACTACTGTTTTTTTTTTTTTTCCAGCCCTAATAGGCGCCAAACTCTGATCATAAACTCAAAACAGATATTTCCAGAAAGATCATCCCTCACGGCTGCAATGTCGATCCAGTAACATCTCTGCGAGAGCACGCTCACCGAACCTACGTATAAGCCCACCGTTTGGTTCATGGCGTCCACTTTAATGACCCTATCGCTCGCTCTTCTATATTTACCATCCGTGTTATACGGTTAGTTAATATTATCCGATAAATAAACTCATTCTACATGCTTAAAATGTAACTGAACCTAAGGTCTACTGAACGATCTGTTCTTCACTAACGTTCACGGCCGAGGATTCCTTCCACATTTATTGTGACATACAACAGACAGATATATACAATAATACACAGCAACTCAGTGCTGGAGCCAGGAGAAGACGACAATCTGAACACTTTATTTACACGGCCTCCAACAAGAAACCCCAAACATCATTCCTGATTCACAGAAATGCAGATGCAGCAGGTCAAAACAGTTTTGGTGAAATATCAATGGTGTTGATCCGTAATACGGTCTGCGGCTGAACAATGACTGCGGGAGGAAAGGAAACAGCAAAGATCAAATAATGCACTGCTGAAAAGACTAATAAAAGACCAGGTTTATTGTTCCTCATACTTCTCTTTTTTTGGAATCGATGTCTCTTCCAGAACCTCATGTGAACCATTGGCCAGGATTCGGTCTTCTCGATGACTGTGGCGTGAACTTGTACCAAATCACGGCTGAACATCAAAAGCAGTTATCACTTATTAAAAAGGTTTAATATAACTAAACAGCATCGGAGTCAGTCATCAGTGAAGAACGCTTTGTTGGACATCTATCAAGCGCAACCAAAAACAAGAAAGATATTCACACCATGCAAATCAAACAAGAACCCGGTCTGAAATGTGTACAGCACTGTAGCTACAGGACAACTCCTTTCAGACATTTATTATTAAGTGCATTTCTGGACACAGTTTGTGTTTTCATAAACACTTACACTAAAATAATGAGCTCGAGGAAGTTAGACAGCAGAAATTGTGCTTAAAGTGAAACCACGACAGAATAGTCACGATTGGGTGCTCCAAACACAAATTGCTCTTTATATATGTATATACATACTCTATTAAAATATTATATAAGATCTATTTTTCTTCAGAATGATATTTGCATCTTACCTCAGAAGTGGTCTGCCAATAAGAGTAAAATCACTTCCTCCGACTAACAGCACCTGCACAAAAAAAGCATCGGCTTATGACTAATGTTCGAGTAACCCTTTGCTGTGTATCCAGCAGGTTGCATTCACCTTCCTCTGCATATTCACGCATTACGCACATTATCTGTTAGTAAATAATAGTGAATGACATGCGGCTGCTTCAGGCGCGTGATCAGATAGCAGTGTGCGAGTAAACCTTTTCCATTCGGATCCTGTCGCCGCACGCCGCATCGATGTGGTTTTCGATGAGGATCAGGTCTTCGTTGGTCACTTTCCACTGACGGCTGGCAAAATGAAGCACAGCAAACAAGCGGCCGTGCTCTCCCGCCTCGATCAGCCCGTTCACCTTCTGCACGAGCGCTGCGAGAATTATTACATTCTATTTAATTAATAAAACATATACTTGAATAAAAACTTGACTGATGACTGATTTTGCTGGTGCAGTTAATTTCATAATATTCATCATATGCCAAAAAACATCTGAATATAAATGTTAGCTTTCATTTAAGAGCAAAACAACTTTCGCAGATGAGCTCAGCTTGCCTTGATGCCGTTTTTCTTCTTCTGCAGGATCAAACGCTGGTAGTTCAGGCCACGGCGGTGTGGAGAGTGACGTCTGCGGTACATAACTGTGACAGCCCATTAAAAAAAACATGGTCCATGTTATTCCTCATTTCCTAGGGTATTTCAGGTGGCCTGCGTCTCACCAGCAGACCCAGACTCAGGTTAGACATTAGGGATCTAAAAAGAGACCAAATCACACATGCACACTACAAGGCGATGTTTACCTGGCAGGATAAGTGATGCTGCTCGAGCTCTGGAAGCGCTTCGGTGCTGGAACCAAACCACCTGCAACGCGTGAACACAGAGACGGAGTATTATACACACGTTCAGCCAGACCTACAGGGAAGCATGTGTGAGCCTGGCACTGTAACAATACACTGTGTCGGATATTAAGATCATTTTGCAAGCTTTTCTACATTTTCTCCCGTAAATCATCAAAATGCATTGCTGAGAACTCTATTTGACCCGTTTAGACAGCAGATATACCGGGATATGTAATGAGGTGACACCTGGCTATATTATTTCTGTGAAATCACAATAATTGTTTAACTCAACCTCCAAAAAATACACATTTGAATTAAAAAAACAAACAAAACAGATTCGTTTTTTTTCTTGATAGAGTTGAAACTGACACTGAAGTGAAGGAACACACACACACACACACACACACACACACACACACACTCGTGCTGACAGTTTATCATCATCTGAGCTCATACTGACGGTTCTCCGTGGCTCGTGATGAACGCGCCCCGGCGGCGCGGAGAAGCCGCAGCATCGCGCTCATATTCCCCCGATTCAAAGTCATCTCCACGGTGCGCGAGCGCCGGAAGCACAAGGCAAGGGAACGGATAGAAAAACCTTCCGACGAAAACATCCCCGCAACGCAAAGGTTCCTAGCTGGGCGCTTTACAACATGACCGACGTAAAAACTGCATTTCCGCCTCCTGCTGGACCGGAGCGAGAAACGCTTTAAAATGTCACGACCCAGGACCAAAAGCCAGCCATAAAGGTCTTTTTGTTTAGATTGAGGTTTATAAATCATCTCAAAGACAAATAATTAAGCTTTTCATAGATGTATGGTTGCAGGTAAATGAAACCAAGCATTATATTCATACTATACATAAATCATACGCAAAATGTAAACAATTCTCTTAAAAAAAAAAAAAAAAAGCAATAAAAACGGTGAAGGTTTGTAAATGCTATTTGTATGCAGCTCCTTTAATATGTAATTGTTCACATCATGCATGCTTATTGTTTATATAACGTATGTTTGTCATATACATATAATATATATATATTTTATTATTATCATTATCAATATAATTTGACAAATCTTTCCTAAAAGAACAAAGTGAAATGTTGGTTATTGATTTCCATTAATCGTGATAAGGGTTTTGAAAATCTTGAACCATTACATACTTCAGACGTTCTTACTCTGTCATTATTTATGTTTGGTTTTTAAATTCATCACATTTTCCCACTCGTTCAGGGTTGCAGGACAGAAAACAATAACCTCTGTCCACCAACTGAAGTCTCTTATCAATTATATGCTTTGAACTTGTTTTTGCCGTTTTATGATGTTTATGTTGTAGTTGTTTTTCTCCACATTCTTTCCAATGGCTGCATCAGAACTAATAACGTGCTCAGTAGTTGAAATGCGCATTTTCTGACAGCTTGACAAAGGAGAGATGAAAGCACTGTTCTGTAATACATCAATATTTTATTTTTGTGACACAGAAACTTCAACACCTCTGTAGATTCATTCAAACATCAGTGTTTCGTTCCAGATGCGCAGAGGTAAGACTGGATGCAGTCATAAATAATTGTAATAAATATCAAGTAAATGTACAACACATATTTCACTGCATTCAGCTTTTTGTGCGGATGTCTTTTCATAGACTTCTACTCTCCTCCAAATAGACAGCAAGAAAAGAAAAAAAAAAATGAAGGAACTATCTTGGATAGCAGCAGTTGACCATATCAAAAATAAAATAAAATGAAAGAATAACACCCACACGCACACGCACACACCCACAAAACCCTATTAGAGTGGTGAAATGCTGATATTTTCAATGAAGTACATCTATGGTAGCATCAAGTGTGTTGGTAATGATGGCTGTACATTACGGAACTTATAACGCAGTTAAATGCTTCACCAGAAATGTTACAACCGATTTCCAGGAAAGATAAGGAAATCCTATAAAGAACACCCAATTTATATTTTAATTGCAAAACAGTATTATCTTTGTAGACACAGAAAAGTTTAATTTAAAAATGTAAAGAAAATTAAAATAGCCTTTTAAAAACATTTTCTCTTTGGGAGGGAAGGGGTTAAATAATGTCCAAAAACAAAAACTAAAGAGATTTGTAAATGTTGGGGTCTCCAATGGAGATTTTCATGCACTAGAGTTTCGGGTAAAAAAATCATCCCTCATAAGCAATAAAACTGACTGCAGCAGTGCTGTTAGGTAACGCAGTTGGCAACCTAAAAGTATTCAAGGATGAACGTTAATTTGGTAACCAAGACCATAAACGTAGCACCGCTCCAAACTGAAGAGCATGGCAGGGAGGATCTTGCATTTGGTCTGCAGCAAACGTTCTCTGCATCAGAGACCACTCAGAAATGAAACGGATACAGTTCAGCGCTCTTTATATTACTATAGCTTGTTTCTGTACATGACTTACCTCAGTTACAGACCTGAACAGCATATGTACCTTTAATAATATAGGCAGATATTTGTGTCGTAAAGCAGTCTTGCCATTTATAGTTCAAATTGTTAAATATGCTTGATCACATGCGTGCTTGTGTTTCCCGGACAGAGCCTTTAGCTTCAACAGTTCCTTGAAATGTTTGACTCATTGTGGGAGTAAACCCTTTCAAGACTCTATACGGGTAAACCTCACAAAACCTGTCAAGAGCATACTCTGGTGTAAGGAAACTGAAGTACAATGCAAAAAAAATAAAAATCTGAGGTGCATTAGGGTAATGACAATTGAGGAAAAAAGCAAAAACAACAATAAAACTAAGGTGGGCATTAAGGTAATAAGAATATTATGTTAAATGACAATTCAGAAAAAAAAATGCATTGGGGTAATGACAATTCAGTGGGAAAAGGGAAAAAAGGTGCATTAGGGTAATGACAATTCTGAGTTGAAAAGCAAAAAAAGAAAAGCGGTGCATTGGGGTAATGACAATTCAGGGGGAAAAGCAAAACAAACAACCCAAAAACAAGGTGTATTAAGGTAATGACAATTAGGGGAGTATGCAAAAAAAAAATGTTCTTGACCAGTTTCAGGAGATTCACCCCAAATGTATGCCGAAAGATGCAAGTATAACTTTGAGCCGAACGTTAAAGTCCTTTGCAAAGCTAAATTGGGCATCTCTGTAGATGAATGTGCGTCAACAATCACTGTCACTAATTGAGAGAAGGCAGCGGCAGTGGTTGAGGCACACTGGGAATGCAAAGATGAAAGACTGATTAAATGAGAGGAGAAGACAGAGAGAGAGAGGGATTAAATGTTTAAAAAGGGAGAGAAGCAGTTACAGTGCCATTTCCTTCACATTTGTTGATGAACAGCACATGTAGATCATTTGATAAAACTGTGGCTCACTCGTCACCACCGCGAGCTGCTGTCAAACTCGCTGCCCTTCGCCAAACATGCGCTAACGCTAGTCTCTGTAAAGGCAAACTGGTCTGGGCTAATCAAGTTCCTCCATGACTATTCTTGAAAAAGAAGTGAGAACTGAAGTAATCACTTAAGGTGGTGTGATCGACGGGGAACTGAGAATCGGGTTTAACCGCTGAGAGGATCCTCGCGATAGTGGATAGCATAGCGCAGCTTCTCCAGCATCACGTCGAGTGAAGAGTACTGCGGCAGCTTGACCATGAACATGCAGGTCTCCACGCGAATGTATCGCTGGTCTGGTGAGCCTGAGACAGACGGAAACACAAACAGCTTTTGAACAATTCAAAACCAATGAAATCACATTGCATTTAACCACTTTATCAAAATACTCAAGAAAAATAGCGTTTAGAGAAAAGCTGCTTGAAAACCGTTTTTCTACAGCTATGGAAGCTTATTTCCATAAACTGCTTTTTTTCTTACGTGTAATTAAGACTTTTTAATCTCACCATTTTTTTTTGTAGTTGTAGAATATCGTCGTGTTTATTTCAGAGATAAATCACAATTACCCTTTTCAATTGTTCCATTGTCAGTTTGTTCTAATAATTTTCATAAGGACTATCTCTCTGGTTGTTTAGTCTCATCTATGCACTAACAGCATGTAACACCCCAAAGAGAATGGAACACTTGAAATCACACCATATGACCCTTTAGAGCTTCTTTTTATTATTTAGATGAGCGTTTCCCAATCCCAGTCTCAATCCCAAAGCATAGATATTATTTTTGCAGGTGTGGCACTCACCAACCGCCCCGTCTGGAGGGGCGATCTTCATGGGGTAGGGGGGCACATGAGCGGTGTCTGGGCCACCGTCTTTACAGGGGCAGGTGAAGGGGATCCGCTCCTGGTTGCAAGCGAACTTGATGAACTTGCTGAGCTCCTCCTGCGTGAACATCTCGAGCGCGGCCCAGAAGAACTCTATGTGCTGGTCCGTCTCCATCAGTCCCACCTGATACATGGTGTGAGCCTGGAACGACGTGATCAGGAGGGGTTAGTTAACTAGTTGGACTGCCCTGTTCGTACATAGTGGGTAAATTAAGTACTGTATATATATTTCTATATATGTTTCTGTTCAATACTCTCTCTGTCATTCCATTTTATTACACACGGTCTTATTGATGATTAATGAAATTTGAGATTAAAAAAAATTAACGAACTGTCACCAGTTTGTTCATGTAAATACGCAAACATTTAACTTGACAGCAATTATATTATTTAAATATTCAGTGATAATGTGAACCTAATATTTTACACGTCTAATAAAAGTCATATAAAGTGAATAAACTCGACTTAAACACACAAACATGCATGCTCTTAAGTAATTCATCTTTTCTGATATATCTTTTTTTAAACTGCTAACTTGCATTTTAAGAATCCCCAGGAATCTCGGGTTTAGCTGAAAGCATCTTTGCTCTTCAACTGAAGATAAAGAGTCACCTAGATCTCAAATGGCCTAAGGGTGAGCAATCTCTCCCGCGCACTTCTTTTTCACGAGGGAATAGAATGGGACGTAACTTATTTTCATGAGGGACTAGAGGTGAAATCAACAAAGATGAAGGCGATCAGTAAAATGTCAAAGCTTCAGATGGAAGCACAGGAGATGAACTGACCTTGAGAAACTCCAGGTTGATGTCCGGCAGGCCACAGGTGCGCAGCTCCACCTCAGCGGGGCTCAGTAAGGTCAGGAGCTGCAGCGGTATGATGGAGCTCAGGCCGGCACGGACGGCAGACATACACTCCACATTCTGCAGCTCCCGCAGGCGCAGGTCTCTCACAGCTTGCACATACAAGTCTTTATTCTCCCAGCTGAACACACACACACACACACACACACAAGTTCATGTATTACACATCAAATATATATCTGTACTGTGGAAGTCATGGCTACTGTCAGCTACTGTCATATTATTATCTTAGTGAAGGTGTGCAAATGATGATAGAATTTTGGGCGTACTGTCCCTTTAAATAGCCGAGTCATTGGCTGCTACCTGACAGCGATGTCACGTCCTCCGTGGCACAGTTCTACTTCCTCTCCGGTCATGGTGATGTAGGTGAATGTGCAGCAGGGGCGGCTCGGTGAATCCGGGCTCTCGCCCAAGTGGCTCTGGGATGACACTTCAGCACACAACGCTTCCAGCTCCGCCTCATCGGACAACTGTGATACGATACGAGAACAAGGCACGGGGTCAGGGTTAAAGCAGGAAGTGAACACACTTGTGAAAAGACTAAAATATACTTTAATGCATTTCTGCTCAAGTATTTAAATATATTTCTAATTACACATTTATCATAAAGCTGCAATTAAGTACATTTATACTATACTAGCTTTAAAATATCAAATATTCTACTGATAAAATTATAAATCAAGTGTTAGTCAATGTCAAAATAAATTCTTTAAAGCATTTTCTATTAAAACAATGATTTAAAACGTATAATACAACTTCAGACATTATAACAAAGATTTTAAAGTTTTAATATTATAATTACATATAATAATATTAATATAATTGATTTTGATTATATTTTATTTCATTAATATACTGTATAATATTCTGTATTGTTACAAGCATGCCATTTTAATAACACTGAAATAATAAAAACTACAATACATTTTTTAATCAGTATTTATGAATTATTTATATATATTTGTTAAAATGTTTGTAATTTTGTTTTGCCATTTTCGTTTGTCTATATAGTTTTTAAATGAATTTTTATTAATTGTAGTATACTAATTAACTTTTTTATTATTTTAATTTTAGTTATTTTAGGTACATGACGTAATAATTAAACCAAAAATTTTAAATGTTCTCTTTTTTATCTATTTATTTAAATTAGTTTATTTTATTCTAAAATATATTTTTTTACATTTTTATTATTATTATTTTAGTTTCAGTTTACTATAAAGAACCCTGACCTGCAGTTCAGTGCATATATATGTCTGTGTGTGTGTGAGATACGAAGTACACAACAAATGCACATTCTGTAAAATTAAGTGCACTTCTTACACAATGTGAAGCATTACATTACACTTCATCCAAATCAGAAACAAATAATTTTGTATCAGGTTTGTACAATTTCATATAATATGAATTAAAGTTTACATTCTCAAACTTCTTGATGTAGTTGTATGTGAGCAGGTCGGCTTCTCGAAAATCAGATTCCGGGTCCAGTGCTTCACCGACTAGACCCTTCCAGAAGGAGCCGAGCAGATCCAAAGGCAGAGGCACGTCCGCCCGGATAGCAATACCCAGCAGCTGGCCAAAGAAGTTCAGCAGCTGCTCCTCAGCGTAAGTGATGGGGCACGGTGTCAGAATGTACTTCCCCTGCAACACAAGCCGCGTCAACACCCTGTAGCTCTCGAAGCAAGCTGTGACATCCAACAGATCAAACATGCAGGCGCACCTTATTGCGATTTGCAGCAGCGCTGGGACACGGGAGGAGAAGAGAGAGCGCCGAACTCTGCAGCTCCTTACAGACTTGCCACAAGAAATGCCTGAAAGAGCCGCCTGAGAAAACATGAGACCAGCAAGAAGCATGCGCTCTGGATTAATGCTATTGTTATTATTAACTAAACAATTGAAAGTATGAAATTAATAATAATAATGATTTCAAAATTATTAGCACTAAAGAAAATTACTAAAACTTAAAATTTCTGATTAAAATAAGAAAATGCAAGTAATTACAAAATATGAATGAACAATATAATACTACATAAACAATACTGAACAGAGTGGAAATACACTTAGTACACTGCTAGCAACAAACAAATTCATTCATTTATCATTTAAGGATACTGTTTTTTGTAAACAAACAAAACAATGAAATTAATGACTGCATCAAACTCAAAAATGATAATAAATACAGTAAAAAAGGTTGAAAAAAATGAGTTGTGCTGCTACTATTAGTTACTCGTCAAATAGTGTAAATGAAAACAGAAACTAAATAAATAAATATAAATATTAAATGAAAAATTAAAATCGATAAACTGAAAATAAAGTAAAAACAAACTGTAGTTTAATTTGGCCACAACTAGTCATTATTGCAGTCGTTATTTGTATTAAAATACTTTTTGTTAATAAAAATGAAGCTGAAATTAAATAGAAATAGAAATGAAAAAGATAATATATATATATATATAAATATAAAATAAAAAACAATTGTCATCAAACTGAAAGAAAATTATTTTATGTTCTAAAATAATAATAAATCAGATTAAAAAAAATGACGAACTAAAATGAAACCTGAAAACATAAATAGAAAGGCTCAAAATGTTCTATCATGCTGCAATAATAATAGTGTAATTCCAATGTTGGGAGACACTGACTGGTGCCGTGGACCTCCTCCCCGGTGAAGCGGATGTTGAAAGCGTAGGTGGGGTCTCCTCCGCTGGCGATCCGAACACACAGCTGAGACGAGGGCACACAGGACAGCTGACGCGCCGCCTGACAGAAGTACGTGTTTTCCGCTGCTCGCGTCTCACCTGAGAAACACACATCTGAGGATCAAGAACCGCTGGCACAGGGGAACGCATTACAAGCTATGCCACTTATGTAATCAGATTACTCTTTTCAAGCAACAAGTAAAGCATTACTTTTTATTTTTTTATGATTAACAATTATAATATTTTCCTCACACACATCCACAAACAGATTTAATTGATTTTTTTTCATTAATTACTTACGACTGAAACTAGACACAACTATATTTGGGTAGTTTTGGACACATTCTTCTTAGATAACTTATTTTCTATTTTTTTTTTCTCCGAGGCATTGTTAGATGCCAATGTTTCTCTGAAAAGATTTGATTTTAAAACAGTATCCTAGCTACTAAATTATGTATTTTTAAATAATCATGTAAAGTTAACCCTTCCTGGTTTAAAAGTCATCAAAAAGTAATCAGTTACATTACTTTAGTAAAGTAAGTGAAATAGCAACACTGCTTGTTACAGTTTAAAACGGGTAACTTGTAATCTGTAACCCATTGCGTTTCCGAAGTAACCTTCCCAACACCGGTTTCTTTTTTAAGGAGTAATGCAATACTGTGATGCATTACTTGTAAAAGTAACTTTCCCCAACACTTTACCTCCCACGATCTCCAGCGGGTCCAGGGTGATCTCAGGAGCGGCGTGATCCGCCGTGCGCTGGACGGTTGCGTTCAGCACCCGGTTCATAAAAGTCACTTTGGTGTCGTAAAAAATCAGGCCTGCAAATAAGTTTGATGTTTAGTATAAAGCGTAGTCAGTGGCGTTCAACACAGAAGATGTTATATTCCCAGGTGCATGTTTTGTTTGTTGTACATAATCTGCAAATAGATACACACACACACACACACACACATATATAGTTCACAGTTTATTGTATAATTGGGTGGTTTGTTATATTGAACCATTTTACTAAAAGCAAGTTTGAATTCAGTTTAGCCTTCGCCTGCATGTCCCCTAAGCAGAGCTCTTCAGCTTAAATAACGTTTTATTTTATTTTTCATGCACTGCACCCCACAACCCCTCGACGCCAAGTACCTAGGGAGATGCTTGAGAAAAAAGAATGAGAACAGTCCTGAGCAGTGTCATAAGTGTCTGACGACTGACCTTTGGCCTCGCACAGAAGCGTGGCGATGCTGTTCTGATAGGTTTGTGTCAGCCTCAGCTCGACTAACGGCAGGAAGAAGCTCTCCAGTGTGCTGTTGAGTGACTGCAGCAGAGCAAACCGCAGACGCAGACTCTCCACGGGAACGCCTGAGTGTGATCACTGGGGTTAATGCACGCTGACAGTACACATCTAACAGCATTACATGGAGATGCACTTGCCTGATAAGCATGCGACGTGGGGGTCGGCCGTGTCCTTGGCGTCCAGGTAAACCTCGTGAGGGTGTAAGCGGGCAGGAGTGATGGCCAGGTGTCGGCAGAGACGGTTAGCAAACTGGACCAGAGCAAAGTCCATCTCGAAGGTCCATTTTCGACTGGCTTTCTGAGCATGTCGGGAGTCGATGCATGTGCATCTAAGACAAAAAAACACTATTAAGATCTTCACAGAGTGACAGTCATTATTCCAGGAACTTAAAACTAATCTTTAGTTTATTTGAAAACCAGAACAAGAGAGACCTGTGAATGCTTAGGGGCCAAAACTCGATTTGAATTTAGCTCATTTTTCTTAACTTGAACTTCTTTTTAACAAACCTTTCAAAGTGCAGGTCATAACCGCACGCCAGGATCGCCCGCCAAACACTGCGAACATCCTGCTTGGCTCGGTCTAGAGTAAACTTGTGGAAACCTTCCAGGGTCAAAAACTTCTCTTCTGGCACTAATGGACAGAGGGAGGGTGAGGGGTTAAGACTTATGAGCGAAACGGATCATGCATTCATGTACATTCAAAAATCAAGAATGCTATTGTATTAACCTTCGAGCTTTTTGGCAGGAGACTTTTCAGGGTCTTTTTCATCGGGTTTGGTCTTCTCTGGAGATTTTGGCCTAAGGACTGTTTTTTTCTCACTTAGTACAGTTCTGGAAAAAGAGCATGCAAGAATATCATAGTTCACTAAAACAATAATCTATTAATCTATAGAGAACGAACAGATAAATAAACAAAAAAAAAAAAAAAATAAAAAAATAATATATTAATATATAGAAAACTAAAAGATAAAAAAAAAAAAAAAAAAAAAAAAAAAAAAATTATATATATATATATATATAAAAAAACTGGGAAAAAAAGTATTTAAAACAATAAAATAACAAAAAAATGAAAATAAAAACAATTTTTTTTTTTTATAAATCTCAATAATAGGTGAAAACACTACTACTATACATCTTACGGCAGAAGATGAACTACTCTTATATATTACAAATCAAAAACTTGGTCAATTTAACTTGCATTCAATAAAGTATTTAATTGAAATCAATTCACTATGAAAAACATTTGATCTTCGGGCAGTTTACACTGAAATGCTAGTGAATGCCTGGTGGAGGTACTGTCAGTCCTCACCTAACACTGTTGAGCATGGACTTCTCTTTGGCCGGGGGTTTGGTGATGGGTCTCTTTGTGCTGACCACCTTGCCTTGATGCTGTTCTTTGCCTGCCTTGCTGTGCTTGTTTTTGTTGGGCTTTACTGTGCCATACTTACGGAGAACCTATATGTGCATTTCACAAAGGTTAGTAACTTCTGCTTTGGTGCGTCAAAACTTGTTTTATTCAGCTTGACCCTTAAAACGAACTATTAACAGAATAGTAACACATGTTTGGTATAGTAACACATCTAGGTATTGTCGTTTTTTAGAAATGTTCATAATATATATATATATATATATATTTTTTGTTCATTATTAATAACTTGATGCTCAATCATAATTATAATTAGTATGTATAATAATAAATATGTTGATGATAAATAAGTAATTTAATAGTAATAATAAATGAATTACTCTTCTGAGGCTTTTACCTGAGTGAGCTGGTCATCAGGGACCTTCTTGGGTGGCCGTATGTGCGTAAAAAACACTTGGAGCAGGTTTCCTGGGGTCTGAGAGTTGATCTGCTCTTTGCTCAGATAAATGTCGGATGCTTTCACTGGTTTTGTTGGGATGGAGCTCAGCACCTGCTCTGCGTATACGCAGCTCCTAAAGATGTCTGTCAGCACATCACGTGCTTCAGGAACCAATTTATCACCTGTAAGAACATAGAAGGCATAATTAAAGCTAGATTACAGAATAAACACTTATTTTTACCGTTCTTTGAGAAAGTATTCAACAAACCTCTGATTGATTTGTCAATAAAGTACTCCTCCAGGGCAGAACTGCCTTGTGTGTCAAATAAACTCTGATTTACACTGGAGGCAGTGAGGATCTCCTCATTGGTCATCTCCATTAGCTCCTCCTCTCTTTCCAGATTTGAAAGACCAATGAGATCACTGCTATTAAAAAGACTTGCACGAATCTTCTCTACTTGGGCCCGTGCCCTTACCTATAAGACAAAAGCAAAAAAAAAAACATTACATTATTTGGAATCGAATTTCTTTAACAAAATGGTTAGTGCTATTAAGGATGTTAAGGTTTTCTAAGTGGTTGCTATGCAGTTGCTAGGCTGCTGTGGATGCGTTTTAACATTGTCTGAAAATCTGGTGAAGATGTCATAAACGCAGTAGGAAGAGTTCAAAAAGGTGTTAGTCAAATTAATCCAAAACATTGTAAGCATATTAAAAGAATTGTTAGATTTTGTACAACTAGTTTGGCAAGCGCTGGCATTCTCAGCGGTGTCAAAATAAAAGTCCCGCTTCTGATACTGACATTAACAAAAACAACAAAAAGAAAGCCAAATATCCATAATTTATCAGTATTTGCAAAAACGTAATGACTGATTCTGATAATTTAAAAGCTAAATATCACCCGATATATCAGTCTAAATACCAACTGATCAAACTTTGATACTGATCATTTGATATCAATACTGGTAATTAACAGGAAATTACAAATATTGGCCAATATATCTGCTTTAGCAAAAACATAACTGCCAATACTGATCATTAAAAAGGGTAAATATATATTAACCTTGGCAAAAACATAACAGCTGCTGATAATTACCAATAAATGTCAAATATCAGTGATATATCAGCAATGGCAAAGGCTTGATAATACTGATGTATGAAAAACTAAATATCAAACGATCAACAGATATGAACACTAAAAATGGCTAAACGCCAGGTGATGGATCAGCTCTAGCAAAAACTTAACAGCCAATACTGATGATAATTAAAAAGGCTAAATATAGGCCGCCAAAAATTGGTCTTGGCAAAAAAAACCCCAAAAACCTAAAGACCGATACTGATAAGTAAAAAAATCTAAATATCGGTCACCATGTTAGCTTTAGCTAAGACCTATGCAGATCATTAAAACACCAGCCGCTACATACCAGCTTTAGCAAAACGTTACTGCCAACACTGATCATTAACAAAAAATGTCAAATATTGGGTGATATGTTAACTTTGGCAAAAAGTGATAACTAAAAAGCAAAATATTGGCCGATATTATCAGTCTTGGCAAAAGCCAATTTAAAAAAATGCAAAAATCGATTTATATTTTTGCCTTGCAACACTGTATATCATTCAACTCTTGTCTCAGGAAATCCAAAGTAGAGTAAACAAAAAAGAAAGAAGACATGTTGACAATTAAAAAAGTAACAAATGCTAAATATCAGATAAATACCAAAAACTTAAATGGCAGATACGATAATTTAAAAAAATAATACACATGCACAGAAACCATTAATCTTTTGTTTTCCATATTTTTCCAATAAATAAAATAGGCAATAAAAATTGTCAAAGATTATGACGTGCTTATGTGCAAAAGAAATACAAGTGCATGGCAAAATGAATGAATCTAAAACACGAGCATAGTATAACAGCAATAAAAAAAACCCGCTAGTTTAAGTATGAACAACAGTAATAAAGATGTCTGTAAAACACCATATAACATACTACACTACTTTTGACCGGTCCCACCCACCTCTATGACAGCGTAGCCTTTGATTGGTCGTGTGACACTGGCATGGATGTCTGGCGAGGCAACTGTATACATGGAGCTCCCATCTGAGACTGACGTCGCACCACTATCCAACTGCTCCCCGATGCTGCCGAGACTACCTTGACTTCCCGTGCTACACAGAGACACATCCAGACTCTCCTGACTGGACACCGTATGGGGATCCAGCGGTGCTTGTGTTTGGGAAGGTGTTGTTTGAGGGGTTACCAGCTCCTGGTTCACTAGCAGCTCACCGGAAGCCCTGGAAGCTCCCTGTAATGAGCCGGATACTGACGTCTGGCTCGCTGAAGCCGAGGCACTCATTACTGGCGTTGCGCTGTTGCTATTTGGGCTTCCTGCAGTGCAATCTCGCTTTGCATCTGGGAGAATACCTGAAGTTTCAGCTTTGGCTTTTTTAGGGTCCTCCTCTTGAACCGGAATAAAGATCTCATCCTTGAAGAGCCCACCGTGTGCGTTGCAAGCCCTTCGGATCGCATTACGCACCACGGATTCCTCCAAGTGAGTGGGGATCCCTGAGAGCACCAGCAAACGACTGTGAGCGGTGGAGCCAACCAAGGCTTGGCAAGCATCTGCAACGGCATCTTCAGTGACGCCCAGACCTAGCGGGTCCTTGTTAGCAAGGTGCCGTAAAATCAAGAGTAACGTCAAGCCGCGGTGAAACCACAGCATGTCCTCTGGCTTCCCTCCGGCCATGTTAAGCAAAGCACTGTCACATTCTGATGGTCTCCCTCCACTTCCAGAACCATGTTTTCCTGAGACGGCAGCTGCCGATGCAACCGTGACAGCTGCCCGTTCGCGCTTTAGCTTCACCTTTTTGCGCTTCGAAAGCAAGCTTGGACTTTGGGGTGTTTGTCCTGGGGAGGAGGATGAAGAGGATGAGGAATCGCTACAGTTGGTGGCACTAGTAGACGAGGGTACGCCTACCACCGATGTCACTGAACCACTACTGAGAGGCAGAGTTACTTCGGCGACTGCCAGACACACCTCCATCAGGGCGTGGAAATAGGTTGAGAAGCGGCTTCGCTCGGCGACGAGCGCAAGTGCTCCACTGCTGCCTGTTGCGGAAGTGCAGGAACCTCCACTAACCGGCCCCCAGTTTTGGGTCTCGTGGTCGTAAAGTTTTCGTAGTTCAGATTGAAGTACCATAAGCACTGTTAGGCAAGGGTTGAGAAGCAATGTAATGTGGCTAGACAGCCCTGAGGGGGTTTTGCGATGCTCGAAGGCGTGGATCTTGCGGAGAAGTTCTGCGAGCAAGTGGAAGATCAGCTCCTTAATGCACGGAGCAAGATCGGTGGTCCACAGAAGCCCACCTAAACAGATAAAGCAAGTGTGATGCTGAAAAAGGGAAGTTTTAATAGTATGTTTCATTCAATCCCTCAAATAGATTTCTTACCCAGCAACTCCACAACCTGCATAAGTACAGAAGTGGGCACAGTGTCCAGTTCATCCTCAGAGCGGTCTATGGTTTCTCCTACGGTGTAGGTTAGCAGCTGTTCAGCAAAGGCCATGGCCAAGGGAAACTCAAGAGGCAGTGAGTGCAATACCAGCACTGCGCCAGGAGGAGGAGATACACCTGCAGACAGTGACCAGAACACAAGTTAAATATACCATGTAAAGGAAAACCACCCTCTATTTCTAAATGTATTTTACTGTTCTTATGCGGTGGTTACAGTAGCCTTTGAGCATGCAGCCAATACCAGCGGAAAAGAAGTACACTTTAACATACATCTAAAAAGAGTACTTATTTACAGAAATAATGCATTTTAAATGAAAATACTTAAGTACCAGCTGAATGTTACTTGCAAATAAAAGAAAAGCAATAATTAAATGCAATTAAATTGGACTGTTTTATTTTTTATTTTTTAACCAGAGGAGGACTTAAGTACATATATAGTTTATTGTCTTTGAAATATGAAACGGTCACTTATGGGAAACTATGGTTTAATATCACTTCTATTTACACCTTCACGTAATGAATTTAAACAAATTTGTAATCACGCATTTCTCATGATGCAACTTCAGTTTGACTATTACAAAGGTCACTTTTAAAACGTGTACTTAAGTGACATTCTTGACATTTTCTTAACGCACTTAAGTGGCCTTTTATTTTAAAAGGTCTACAAATACAGTTTTTTCTTTAAACAAATATACTAATAAAATTTAAGTGCAAAGTGCATATCCAATATAATTAAATAATGCTGATTTAAGGTGCCACTTTGCTCACTTTTGAATACAATCATAGCCAAGTAAAAACATTTTTATACATGTTGAACATACAGAGTAGAATATTTTGAGTAGGTGAAATTCAAAAATGTACGTAAGAATGTATTTGACATGCCTAGTTTGACATGCACTTTGTCAGTGGGGATGATGATGCTGGGATACTGGTTGGCTGTGGGTGGAGGGGTGAGTCCTGTATTGGATGGGGAGGCATCCAGCGGGTAGCACACTGCCTCCATCAGATTCAGCTGGCCATTTCGTCGAACCTTATGACCAAGTCCATACACCATTAAGCGAGTCCAAGGGGCCTTATATAAAGAGGAGCTAGGAGGGATAAAAACATGACATGAAAAATATTTTACTTGCTCTTTTAAAATAAGTAGTCTTAACAAAAGCAAGACGCAAAAACAGTTTATTTAGAAATACGAGTGCTTGTAAAATCTACAGAGAACATGCCTTATGCTGTGTTGTCAGATAATCAACAGAAACTCACTCTTTCCGGCAGCTGAGTTGGCTTTCTTTACAAGAGACAACCACAAACGCGGCACCAGGGAAGTTCACATCCATGCTGACCTTGGACTCTGTGATGGGAAACTCTTCCAGTGTAAACTGCTCCGGAGCACTCTGAATGTTCAGCAAACAAGAAAAAATGTAACCACAATAACTAATAACAACCTAACACAGCGCACTTCCAGGACTATGTTTCTTAACACAATTTAGTACAAAAAGTACACTTTTTCTTTTGAATAAATTTAAATATGACAAAATATTAGGGCTGGGCATACTCGATTAATTGAACATTTTAACTCGATTATGAATAATGAACGATAATTTTTTTTTTCTTTTTTGCTCTCATAGTTCACTGACAAATCTTGTACAGTAAATACGCACACATAATACAAGTGAGAGATTTTTAAATGAAGGGTGCATTACTTGATTTTAAAATAATTGAAGGACAGACGCACTGTCTAAGATTATTTATTAAACATCAGTGTTGAACAACTGAAATTAAAGCACACATTCACTATAAAAATAAATAAAACAAATTATTTTTAATGTTTTTCTTATTAAAAGTAGTAAATAAGCAGTGTCTCTTCTAAATACAACAACTCTTGTATATCCTGTAAATAATATTTTTCAACAGTTCTTGCGTCTTCTGTGAACAAATATTTTAATGTGCAACGTATCAATGTGAACAACAGATTGTTGTAATGAAAATAGAACTCTCCTAAACACTCAACAACTCAAAATTCTTACTAAGAAACACGAGCATGTTAACCTTTTCAGGTTATGTCTTGTACGTGTCTGGCAGCGCAGGAAAAATGTGATCACGACGGCAGTGTGTATCAGTGTAACCCGCTTCGCTCTAGCCAAGGGAGTCATATCCTTTGCGATGTACAGAGACTGGAAGTGCCTGGCAGAAGCCCCTCCCATGACATGAATGTGTTTGCTGTGAAGAGAATTTCACGCGCGAATGAAGCGAGTAAACTTAAAATGTTGAAGCGCCCAACTACGCGTGAATAGCGTGATTTATTCGATTTGATTTATTTATTTAAGTCGCGTCTGGTGTGAACGTAGGGTAACGTAACGGAGCGGGTCACGTGACTCCACACGCAGTATTGATTTTAAAGGGAAAGTAATTAGTGCAATTAGTATTATAAACTACTTTGCAAATCAATGTACTTTATAATGTAGTCACAGTAATGCTACAAAAATGTGCAAGTATCTAAATGATAAAAAATATTGAGGATTTTTTTTTTAACATGCTCATTTTTCTTTTGGAAAAGTTTTTCTTTTTTCTCTTTTTTATTTGCAAAAAGTCGTATATCTACTAGGGTTATTATTGTTAACTAAAACTAAAAGTACATAAAACATTATTTTAAATGAAATAAATATGAATTGAAAATGTATATTTTATTTCTGTTAAATGCCAACATTTCTCTTTTTCATTAAAAAAAAAAAAAATAATAAATTAAAAAAAAAAAAAAAAAAATTATATATATATATAAACTTAATTAAAACTATATAAATTGTACTATTACTAAATTACTACTTTATATACCAAAGATTAAAAAAAAAAAAAAATGTGAAAATGAAACCTAATATAACACATCAACTAAAACTAGTATATCAAATATATTCAAACAATCCTGTATCTCTTTCTCCTGTTTGTGCAAAAATCATGATTTTGAAAATAATAATAAATCCTGTAGAGAAAAAACATCCTGACAAGGTGTTAGTACCTGCAGGAAACAGCAGATCTGTTTAGTGAGCTCGAGAAGGCTGTCCTCGCCCTGATGCAGGGCTCTGCTGATGGCCACCGTCAGCCACTCGCGGATGCTCTGCGCGTTTCCCTGATAGAAGAGCTCGGTCGGGGAGCAGCTCTTGCCTTGTAGCTCGTGGAGGACAGACTGAGCCAGAAGAATAGAGTTTGAACTGATTCTGCCATCTACAGACGTGAAAGGGAAACGAACAAACACAGAAAAGTGGGTTTTACGATGATGGATGTACATTTTTTTGTGTATTTTTACTTTTCCTTAAAAATGTGGAAATCGGACCAAACAAGTTGGCAACCCGTGCTCCTTAAATTATTCGTATGACATCACCTGACAGAGGTGGAGCCAGCAGCTGATTGGACAAGAGCTGCAGGTGCTCGAGTGTGATGTCTCGCACGGCGGGGATGTGGAAGAGCCTTGTGAACGTGTGAGGGCTCTTGGGAGCAAAGATGTTGAGCAATGCCATGCGGCAATACAGACGTGCCAGAGCACTTTCACAGCGCAGCAGCTCCCTGAACACAATACTGCATGTTACTCAAACACGGTGTTCAAAAGAAGAACTAAGTAAAAGCCTGATGTGTGTTAATTGACTGTAAGAAACATGTCTATAAATGCATTACCGATGAATCTGGATGTTGCTGCTGTCCAGGGACACCAGGCCGTTGGCTGTAGCCCTGCGAGACCCTGCCGGGGGCCTCTCCAGCATCTCAATGGGGTACCAGTACCGGACTAACACCCCCTCACTGCGCAGATACGTCTCCACCTGCACCAGCTCATTGGCCTGGTGCACAAAAATCAAGATCAGTCACATTTCAGATTGCGTTTGAAACAGGTGCATTTAAAAGAGGCTAGAAGGCGCTGGATGCAATGAGTATCAAAGCCTGCAAAGAACATGTATGACTATTTCCATATTGTGAAAAAAAATATTTATGTATATACTGTATGTTTATATTATTTAATCAGTGTGCTGATTTTACAAGAAATTATGACATTCTAAAATTATTAAAATCGAAACTAAATTAAAATAATGAATAAAATAACCAAACACAATCACCAAGAATATGCAAAAATTCTTTTAAACAATATAATTTATTCATTTTTCAATGTGAGATTAGACATTTTTCTGTGCTTACTATTATTATATAACATTATTTAATTTCACAGTCGTGTCAATGTTACGAGAAAATATTTACATTTATTTATTTATTTAAAGTATTTCACATTATTAGAATGTTGAACAGAATTATGCTGCATCCATTAATAACAAAATGGGTCAAATCTGTATGATTCACATTATATTTCAATCTTATCAAAAATAACAAATGAACAAAACTGAAAAAAATATATTATATTAAATAAAATTGCGAATAAAACGTGACGGGCACTGAATCACTAGTCATAAATATGCAAAAAGTATTTGAAAAAGGCTTTATTTACTCATATAATTTCAAAGTGTACAATTACAATTTATATAATAAAATTACGGGGAGTTTTTTTGTGGTGAAATAACTGTTTGTATGGTTTCTTTTCTGCTTATGCTGATTAGTTCGGAGGCAGATACTCACAGAGTCGACATCGAGCACGACTCCGTGCAGGCCGAAGGTCTTCAGCATGCCCCGGATGGCGAACTTCGGCAGGGCCGTGCCGCCTGTGCTGCTGCTGGTGTTGTTTCCCTCGGGGCAGCGGATGCCCACTGTCAGACCTGAGGGAGAAGCAGTAACACTACTAACCTGTTACCGTAAGCACAAATCTTGACTTTCGTCATTTACAAGCAATAAATCCCTGCTCATTAGACAAGCTCGTCCCATCTGAGGATCTGACGTCTGCCTCGCAGGCATTTCACGTCAACATTCATGTTTTTTGTTCCTTGAACCGGTTCAGAGCGGCCCTGATTCAAAATGCTGAAAGCTGACTAAAACGGTGAAAACTTGTCGTGTGAGATTTAAACAACACAGAGGATCTCAGACAATGCGTTTTTCGCACAGACCTTTGCGGACTTTATCAATGGTGAACTTGTTAGCTTCATCTTTGATGTCCTCGATGGTTGGGAGGTAGAGGTCACGAGGGATACCTCCGTTCTCTTCGTACAGGAACTCGACCGTCTGACGAGCGATATCCACCATTCCTGTGTGATAAAACAGCATCATTCATGAGACACGCGCAGAAAACCTTCAAGAAAGGAAGTGCAATTAATTACACGGAAAGTGCACTTGTAGCATACTTCAAAACTCAGATCATACAATATTAAAATGAATAAAAGCGCACTCGAGAGATTTCATGACTTAGCACACTTTTAAAATACGCATTTGGTGATCATGTAGAATGTTTTACTTTAAAGTACATTTTAAGACATTGCATTATCAGATGCGCTTACTTTGATGTGTTGACTGACACATTAAAGCGCATGCGAAGTACTTGTTTATCATTAAAGCTAATCTAGTTTAAATGCAAAACATTCCAGCTAAAATAAATGTTCCAAGTTTCAATAAAGTGCATTTCAGTTCAGTACTTTAACCGTATTTCGAAGAAGTAATTATGAAACTATATATAAAGATGTACTTCAGTGGGTTAAAAACACTTTTTCAGAGGTTTAGCTAATGTACTTCATATTTGAAATGATAAATTATGCAATTAAAACGGTGTCTGAAAACATTCCATTCAGTTTGCATTCGGAACACATCATGAACTCTTTTTAAAGTATGCTACTGTGTCTTCAGCCCCTGCAAATAAACAGAGACAGGCGTTCATTCACCCAGCTGAAGGGCTCCTTTGATCTGGTCCAGGCCGGACTTCCTCTCGGCCTCGTTCCTGAAACGACGACGAATGGTCGGAAAAACTTTGGTTTCCCACGCTTTCACTAGCAAAGCGTAATGATCCTCCTATACAAAGAGAAGGCAAGAGAGTCACTGTGTTAGGGGTGTGTGGAAGGCTTGTGAGGAAGTTATGAGCTCCTCATACCCGAGGGATATCTTCATCATCCTCATCATCACTCTCATCATCAGCAATCGGCGCCGGATGAGCGTTCGGCCCCGAGACGACCAGATTCTCATAGCTCAGTTCAAACTTGTAGTGGCAAGAGGCATCGCTATTGTACTCTGCAAACAAAACAAAATGATAAACTCAATCTCATCTGCCTTCCTGATTCAGTCAGAGCATTCATTTTATTCTGTAGCAGAAGGTAAAAATTCGAACTAAAAGTTAGTAATAATAATAAATCAGTACTTTTTTTTTTATTCAGCGGAGATGCATTAAATTGATCAAAAGTGACGGTGAAGATTTATATTTCAAATAAAAGCCGTTCTTCTGATTGAATCACGAGAGATTTCATAAAAATATGAAGCAGCACACATTGATAATAGTAAATATTTCTCATTAGACCGATTTCTGAAGGAGCACGTGACACTGAGACCGGAGTAATGATGCTGAAAATACAGCTGTGGATCACGGCAATGAGATTTTACAATATATTCGCATACAAAAAAAGTTGTAATATGCATTTTTGATCAAATAAATGCAGCTTTTTCAAGCAGGGAAGACTTCTTTCACACACATTAAACCATCTCAATTATTCCAGTAGTGCTGTCAGATGATTAAATCGCATCCCAAAAAGTTGTTGTTTATATAATATGTGTGTGTGCGCTATGTATATTTACAGTAGCATGCAGCTTATATTTAGAAAATATGTACATGCATATATTTATAATATCATTTATAGCCCATATAAATATATTTTATAAATATAAACGTAACATTTATCTTAATGCACATGCATGTGTGTGAATTGATATACGTGTCTTAAGTTGCTGGGGTTTATTTGGAGCAATATCCAAAAATACATTGCATGGGTCAAAATTATTATGATTAAAAAAGCATTAGGAAATTAAGTAAAAGTATTAAGCTCAATATTAAATTAAGCTCAGTATTTTGATTTTTTTCACCCTCCGATTCCAGATTTCTCGGCCAAATATTGTCCTATCCTAACAAACCAATAGAAAGCTTAATTATTGAGCTTTCATATGATGTGTACATCTCAGTTTTGTCAAATTTTACCTTATGACTGGTTTTGTGGTCCAGGGTCACATATATATATATATATATATAATATACACAGCACCCACACTTATATGTATTATGTAAACAAAAACGTTATTTTGGATGCGTTTAATCCTGATTATTCGTTTTGACAGCACTAGTCCAAGCGTTGGACCGGTGCCGCTCATGTGCACAGCTCTTTTGATCTGAATCTATAAGCTAATATTCTGGAGTGGGTGGAGTGGACTGACGCTGCTGTGCTGTGACGACCGCAGCGATGTGACACGGAGGCCCGTGAGAGCCTGAGTCAGACGCCACACTCGTGCCGGCGTCATTGTCGCTGTCGGAGGCCATGGCGAAGGGCAGAGCCTCGAAGTTGGCGCTGATCTCCTCTGACAGGTCCATGCAGAGATCGGCAGCGTTTCGGTGAGCCTGTCCCTCTGCGTACGCAAACAACCGGCAGCCGAAGTTTGCGTGAATCTTCGTACTCTGAAAAACAGAAGAAAGCAGGACTAAAGGGCGATTAATGAAACCAGTAAATAGATGTTATAAATAGATATTTACCCAGAGCAATTACACCAGCACAATTTTGGATGAATAAACCACCCATAAAAATGGATGTCACTGAATATCCCAAAACCACAGAGCTATATATGATATTGAGTCGTTATGACGCATCAGGTGCCCTTCGTTATTTACACTGAAATGTATATCCATTTCACTTAACATATTTAATTTTCCATCTAATTTATAATCTCTGCTTTTTTATTCGTTAGCTGTATTGGGTGCAACATCATCGTTTTAGAGTTTATAATTTCCAGTAAATTTCCAATTTCAATGCTGCTGAACACCATGAAAAAAAAAACAATTATTTAATTGAAATAAAGCTGAAATACAACAAAAATAAAATAACTAAAATTAAAATGAAGGCAATAGTAATAGTGTAAAATTGTAGTAGTATAAAAATAATGCTCCAACTTTCAGGGGCTTTTTTCCTCCTAAACATCCATTTTTACCTATAAATGAACTGAAAGCATTACTAAGCCTCATTATGTATCGTGTGCAAACCTTCTTCTGAATGTGGACTACAGGCCACATGCCTCCGGCCACGTCCTCCAGATAGGGAGCGAGACGCTGACCGCAGTAGGTGAAGTACACTCTTCCTTTGGGAGGCTGACCGGGCGGAGGAGGAGTGCCTTCCAGACGCTCCCAACCGATGCCTGCAACATCACCTGCGTGAAAACACACCGCACCAAGCATCAACAGAGCAGCTCCAGAGCTACACAACAAATGGCAAATGTCTTCTACCAGCACCCGGTGAATAAGTTACTAAAAGTAGAAAACCTACTGACTTTCCATAATCTCTTGAAAAACTGCACCGCTTTTTCAGTAAGAGCACGAGAAGAAAGCGATAGTTACAGGGGTTAAAGGAAAGAATAGACAACTCAGTCTAAACAGCTGGCTTGAACAACATGATGTGTTTGTAGTTAATGGCTACATGCTCAAAAGAATAAAAGCCATCCTGTCTCACCAGGAAGTAGAGCCACGTCTAGTCTCACACTCTTCCACTGCAGCAAACTGGAGCCATTATAGTGCACCGCCCTCCCATTACTGAGCCGGAGACAAACAACACAGACAACACGTAAAGAGAAAAGAGTCAGGATGGAAGCAGACGGGAAGAGAGTCCCAGGCACTTTAAATGTGATGAGCTGTTCTGCATTTCTTGACGAAGGTGAAGGCATTTTTGTCTGGAATGGTTATGCATGCTTTTGCAGCGTCTCTATTGGATTACTGCCACTCTTTGATCTCACTGCACTGGCAGCCAGTCAAATATAGAATCGATTTTAAAATGTTACTGTACATCTATAACTCTCTGATCTATAATCAGGCTCTGATTTGTTGCATCCATACACTCACACAGTTTCTGTTTTTGGCCCCAAGTTGTGGAATAGTCTCCCGCTTCATGCCTCAACTTCACCTAACTTATTTATTTTCCATGGCATTCGATATTCTTTGCCTTGCTCTGTTTTATTGTTTGTATTCTTGTACACTCTGTGCAGCGCTGTGGGCGACTTCAGCCGCTGTGCTATATAAATAATGTATTGTATTGTGTGTTCAGTACTTGTGGAATAGACAGGTGCCCACGGGACTTGTCCAGGCGCCGTCTCGCTTCTCGGCCTCCGGGGAGAAACCAAACGACACTATAGGGCCACTGTCATCCTCCGAGTCCCCGAAAGAAATAACCTCGATCTCCCAGTAAAAGGAAGGGGCCTGGAAACCAGAAAAATATGGAGAAAATTAGAGACACATATAGACTAATCTCACTGGCTATACACTAGCGTATAATTTAATATCAAACATTACTATAATTAAAATTTTAAGCCTCATTACGTCAGTCTTCAGTGTCACATGACCTTCAGAAATCAGCCTAATGTGCTGCTTAAGAAATTGGTGTACATTAATTTTCCATGGCTTTCTAAACATGCAGCTCTCTTGTACGGTGGTACATGCCGAAAATGCGATAAATATGCGTTCTGCACATAAACATCTTTTCCGCAATATTTTTAATGAACAGAGTAGCAGCACCACATCTAGTGGCTTCCACTGGACTGAAGAAAACCGTTGAAATGCAACAACAATTACATCGTCATCACATTTTGTGTGCCACTGATAAGGTTGCCTGACATTTTTTTGCATTAAAATGTGGATTTTTATTTTAAATTCAGTGAATATTCAACTTATCTAGAAAATATAAAACATATAAAACAAAGAGAATTGGGGGAGTGGGGCTGTGGTTACCTGGACAGGCACAGGTGAAGTGGCGTAGATGAACGTCCCTCTGGGAAGTCCTCCGCCTGCGCTCGGATCGGCCAGAAAGGTCACAGAGGTCAAGTGCGAGGAGAACATGCAGGCGCGCACCGGAGGGAAAACACGTGACAGGCACCATGTGATTTCCTTGGGCTGCGGAGAGAGCAAGACATTGTGTCCCGTAAGCAAGGTATTATTAACCAAAAGCAGTTTCAGGCAATCAAAATGGCAAGCAGGAATGTCCTGGAGAGTTCACGTTAGATGAAGCAGTAATGAGGCTCATCTCACCTGTCGTTGATCTGTTTGCACTGGAGGAGGTGGAGGACGAGCGCAGTCTCGATACAGCATCCGAACCCGCTCACACTGAGCCTCAACCATCCCTAAACGCTCCCCTGAAAACACACAAGACCAGGGATGCCAATAAATGGAGGACATCACATGGGTTTAAAGACATTACCAGTAAAAGGTTTTAATTATTAAAAAATAAATAAATAAATGGCTACACTTTATTTCGATAGTCTATTTAGACATTCTACTAACTATATGTAACTACATGTCAACTACGTATCAATTCTCATTCCAACTCACAACTGCTTGTCTACTAACTCTTAGAGTGGACTGTTAGGGTAGGTTTAAGGTTAGTAGAATAAGTTGACATATACTTGTAAAGTTTCTAATAGTCAGGGTGTTGTATGTTGTGGATCCACCAAAATAAGGATATTAAGCAGACAGTCTACTAATACTCTAATGACTGCTGTTGAGATGTAGTTGCTAAGTTACTTACTGTTAGTAGACTATCAAGTGGACTATCAAAATAAAGTGTTACCCAATATATAAATATACCAAGCCTGCATTTATTTCATCTATATATCTATTAGGGGTGGAACAGTTCAGAAAAATCACGGTTCGGTTCGATACGTTACAGTAGGGTCACGGTTCGGTATGTTTTCGATACGGCAAAAAAAAATAAAAAATCGTTATGTTTTCGATACGGCAAAAATACGTGTATATATACGATACGTGTTTCTGGTTCTGGTCTGTTTGGGGGTGGGAGGAGTAGCTGTCCTGTCGTTTGCGCTGCCTTGTTGAGCGTGGAATTGAAAACATTATATTTTACACAGTTTATTCTCTGTTTTTTTTCTGAATCGTTCGGTTCGTATGCGTACGAAAGCCTCGTACTGAACGGTTCAACATGATTACGCGTATCGTTACACCCCTAGTATCCATATATATAAATATATGTGCATTTATTTCACCTATATATATATACACATACATATACATTTATATATATACACACACACACACACACACACATGTATATGTATGTGTGTGTGTGCGTGGATGTGTATATATATATATATATATAACATCAGAACATCATTTATCTGAAATGGAAATCTTTGGTAACATTATAAATGTCTATTATCATTTTTGATCAATTTAAAGCATCCCTGATAAATAACATTATTAATTTATATAATTTTCTCAATATTTTGGTATGTTTGCATCCTCAGATTCCAGATTTTCAAATAGTCATATCACAGCCAAATATCTGTCCTAACAAACCCAACATCAATGGAAAGCTTATTTATACAGATTTCAGATTATGTATAAATCTCAAAAGATTGACCCCTACGACTGATTTTGTAGTCCACGGTCACAACTGGAGTAAAAGACAGACGATAAAAGATTAAAGTTTACTGTTATTGGTTGTACAAAAAAAAGAAGGAAAAAAAAAAAAAGCGCTGCATTGATTGCATTGACTCAGGCTGACATCATACTGGGATGGGCTCTCACCAGGACTGCACTCCTGAGCGATCAGGTTGAGCACCTCCACCGCTGCCGGACACTGCTGAATGAACTCCTCACAGAACGAGCTGTCCTCCAGCAGCTGTGCCATCACCAAACACGCTCTGACAGAGTCAAACACACAGAATAAACACCCCGTCCTGTACAACAGAGCTGTAAGGGTACACGGTTCTTTCGGTTTGTACGCGTCCACTTTTTTACTGTATAATAATACACAAACAAGAAGAGCAGCAATTTGTGTTTGCCGTCCATATTCTTGGTGCACAAAGGGTCCGACCTGGTTCTGATCTCAGCCAGAAGACGCACCACAGCCATCACAGGACTGGAGCCGTCTCCAGACGCAGGCAGGGATGTGTGGATGGACAGACTGCCCTCCTGTGGCAGCAGCATGGACTGCACGGCCTGAACAACCTTCTCTGTGATGGACAGCTTGTGCAGAGGCAGAGCCTGAGCACACAAACACACATAGAGATGTCTAATCTGCTTAACAGCAAGTTTATTCATATCTTATCTTTCTTGTATTAAAAGGTAATCATCAACACTTTATCAATTTATCTAAAGCTTTTCATACATCAGATCGTGAAATTATGAAGCAGAGGCTACTAAGTGTAGGTAAACGCCGTTGGATGGTTTGCTAATTAGTTATCAGACAGATCTCAATGTATAAATATAGAGGAGCTCACTTCTACTCAGACTGTAAATATTGGCATACCACAGGGATCGGTCCTTGGGACATTATTATTTATTTAATATATGAATAATATTGGAAACAATCTCACACACATCCAAGTATTTACAAAATGTGGCAGTCAAGTTTAAAAAGTCAAGTTTAAGCTGAAATACAAAAATGGTCGAAACATGAATGGAGCACACTTTCTTAACATACTCAAGTATAAGTTCATAGTGTCTTAGTAAATTAAAATGTTGAAGCAACTCTTTTGTTGTGTTTTAAAGAAGCACACTTAATTTGGTGTGATGACTAACATAAGCACACAGTCCAATTTGGCATCATACGTTGTCTAATGTGAAACATCACATCACATGGGGGGATTAGTTGTAACTAAAACACCAAGCCCCGCCCCACGACTGACAAAATAGTGCTCACACGAGCAGGTGAGAGAGGATTGAGCGCAGGAGTGATCGTGCGCGGAGGACACATCAAGCGCGCGCGAGGGTTTAATATGAGCTTGCAGCCCTGTTTCTTCCCATGTGCCTCTGTTTTCCTCCGTGCTCGCCAGCATCAGTGGTGCGCTCGCTCATTAATGCCATTGATTTGCCGCCATAGATTAATTGTGTTTTCGGCGAGCTGGTTGCTGCTGCCGCGGCGGGGCGGAGCATCATGATGTCTATCGACCCAACCCAACTTGATTATCAGTTTTAACTGTTGTTTGATATTAAATTTAAAGTTAATATATTTAAAAATTCACAAATGTGCAATTACTACATATCTAAAAATACATGACATACACGTTTGATTACCTCAGAGCGAGGGGTGCAGAGGCGGGATATGGGTACGGTGAGGATATCTGAGGCTTTGCTGGTGCGGCGGTACTCGCAGGAAGGAAACTTGACCGTGGCGATTCCCTCCTGCTCATTAATGGAAATGACGACCCCAACACTGTCCAACACACCTTTACCCACCACCTGCCATCCAGAAACATGCACAGGCAAATAACTCATCACAGATCATTTGCTAAACTATGCATATATACACTACACGTCTTTGAATAGTCAAATAGTTTTGAACAGTAAGGTTTTTTTTATGTTTTTTAATGAAATCTGCAAAATAAGTAACGCGACTACGCAAAACCACTTTCTATTTGAATATGTCTTAAAATGTAATTTATTCCTGTGCATTCCAAAGCATCATTATTTGTTTACAGTGTCACAGGATCCTACAGAAATGATAAAGACATGTTAGAAAATTCTATTTCATAAATATAGATAAATGATGCTGCTCTGAACTTTCTAATCTTTGAGAAAAGCTGTTTAAAACTTCTGACTGATGGTGTGTTATAATGGCTCACCTGGACTTCCGAACCGATCTTGATGGTCTCCTTGAATCCACCGAGCGCGCAGAGAGCCGCCACTGCCTGACGGCCAATGGCCTGCAGCTTTGCTAACTTCCTGCCGCTGCTGTTGCCGCTCTCCAGAATACTCTCAGCGTACTTGCCTAACTGAGGGATGTACATCAAGGCTCGGGACAACACCTGAGAGAAAACAGACACAGAATGAACCAAAAACACAATCCGAGTAGCTCGAGTCCTTAGCCACTTTCAAGAAACTCCTCTCTTCCACCTTTATTTGATCCTCTATCTCTAGCACTCTATATTGTAATTCTATTTAGCTTTTTTGGACACTTCACCCTCAATCACGTGCACTCTTTTAAATGGTAACAAGACAAAAAACCTTTCTCTATTCTTTTTCTAATCTATCTGTATTTTTCTATATTTCTAGATTCTTATAGACACACATTAGTGCTCTCAGACAATTAAAGACCATAATTAATTGCATCAAAAATAAAAGTTGCATGCGAGTATGACAGAAAGATTTCAGCAGCTTCTCTGGGCACTCGATTATGTTTTTAAAATTGTATTTTTTTTTAAATGAAAGAGTGCAGCTCACCTTTTCTGCAGTGCTGGTCCATATTTGAGCCGTGTTGGACTCAGGTGCTGTCAGGAGACTGTGCAGCAGAGCGATGACCTCCGCAGCCATGCTGTTCGCCACGTGACCGCTGATGAAGGGCCGCACCGGATCTGAGCTGCGTGTCAAATAACAGGCTTTCAGACACGTCTCCTCGTCTTGGAATCAGTGATTGAAACCACTTTCGAACCTTTCTGATACTATAGTAGAACTACACGGTGTTTAGGTAGTTTCTCCAGTTACGTCTGGAACTGAATGAATAACTTGTACAAATTTTAGCAACTTATACAACCGACAACTAATACAATACAAGTTCACTTTAAATAAGAGTTAAAAAAAGGTTATTTATTTGATTAATTTTTATTAGAAAAAAAAAATTCGCAGGTATGCATTACATAAAACGATTAAGATTTCTGGTACCGAGCCAGTTCAGCGTTCCGCTCTCTGCACACGGTGGACTGGGCAGTTTTCTTCTTGTCACCTGTGGTGGATACCCCAGCATTCTCCTGGCCCGTGCTCTCTATGGGGGGACCCACACTAACAATAAGCCCAGACTGAGCCCATTTATTGGCTTTCCGCAGAGCAGACGAAGCCTCCTCTGTGATCACCTCACAGCAGCCACTCTGGAAAACACAGACAAGCAGCATCTCACTCATCCAGCACTTCCTTGTGCTCCTCAAACCATCAACACCAAACCAGAGCTGACCTTCGTCATGTCCCGATCCATCTTCACCACCTTCTCCATGTTCGCTCCAGTGCCGAGGCGGAAGGGCCGGCCCTCTGAGCTGCTGCAAGGTGCCACGCGAATACTGACATCAGTCACAACTTCTCAAATATTGTGTGCTCATTGTAAGCGGATTCTGGAGTGTGGAAGTCCTGCGTTTTACCTGAGTAAAGGCTGAAGCACCTCGTGGGACGACTGGTCTTCTCTTTTATGGATAAAAATGGAGAGCTTGCCATCCACGGCTTCGCCCTCCTCACTAGCGTCTCGGTCAGTCTTAGTGCTGCTCTTCGGACAGGCCCGTGTCAGACTGGTGTCAGGCTCTGAGGCGCTGGGGGAGAGCAACGTCTGGCAACCTAGGAGTGGAGATTAAAAACACAATAAACACGCTGATAAGGCAAGGGAAAAAAACCTCAGATTAATTATTAAAATATTAAATAAATTATTACAAAGTCAGAAATGCATAAATAAATAGTGCCTGTAAGTAAATTAAAATAATAATATAGTGCCAGTAAAGTTGCGGTTTTTCTTTAATTCTCATAATTTAAGAAATCAATAAGTTTAGCATTTTAGTATTACTGAGATATTTTTTAATTTTCATTAATTTGCTGTTTTTGAGTTTTAGCAATTTTGTTGCGTATGCTGCTAATGTTTTTGTTTGTTTAGCATAGCTTGAATGATTTTAGTAGACCAAGTTAAACTAAATAAAAACGAGAGACATTGTTCATCGAAAGCAGAAATAGTTTTTTAATTGTTTTCAGTTTAATTTATTTCAAGCAGCAGAAATCATGTATATATATTTTTTGATGTTGTTACCTAACTAAAACGTATCAGGATGTTGCATGTACTGTAACTGATCAAAAGCATAAAAATAATGAATAAAGTGGAATAAACACTGTTACAGAAAATTTTCATTTGAAACAAATGCTGTTCCTTCAACTTTCAACTCATCAAAGGATTGCAAAAATCAAATGCATCACTTATATGAAGCAGTTTTCAATATTTCTTCCCCCTCGAACAGCAAATCAGCATATCAGGCTGGTTTCTGAAATATTATGTGACACTGAAGACTGGAGAAATGATGCTGAAAATTAGGGGTGCACCGATCCGATATTAGGATCGGATATCGGCCCGATATTGAAAAAATAGATTTTTTCCTTTTTTTCTCTTCCTCCGTCGCAGCCGGTTACTGGAAATATAGGCCGCAGCAGATCCTACGTCATTCATTAGCAGCATGTAATATGTTTATAATGTTTGGAACCTCGTTTGATTACTATTGTGTGTTTGACCAATGCACTTTTGTTTTTACTACTACATTTTATTCATTTAAATTTATTTTAAGAAGCTTGACTGCATTCTATTTTCGATTTGAACGCACAAGTGTTCTTTAAATGACAAATAAATAAGTATTCAATACATTACACCTGTTTGGTCTCAGTTAGGAAAGTATGGTGCCTTTAGTTTCTCCAACATGCTGGAAGGAAGGTATAACAATGGTATGGGGTCTCGAACAGATATATAAAGCCCAGGCATCGACATAGGGACTGAAAAAGTCGGATCGGTGCATCCCTACTGAAAATACAGCTTTGATTCCAGGAATATATTACATTTTAAGACATTGAAATAATATACCACCATATTACTGTATTTGATATCAAATAAATGCAGCTTAAATGCAGCAGAAAAAAACCTGTACTGACCTCAAACTTTTGTGCTTGAAGTGCACATTCTGCATGGTTACAGAATACGCCTAACAGATATATATATATATATATATATATACACACACACACACTTCTGAGAGGTTTTCTTGTTATATTTCTTATAATCAGGCTACACTCTCTCATACCTGGCACCACGTAGTCGGCCAGCTTGGCCAGCAGCAGCGAGGCGATGCGGAAGGCAGGATCACTGGCGTCCTGCTGCTCTGCATCCAAAGCATATGCTGAGTAACTCCAGGACGGCAGCGCCACATTCCCACAATCCTCCACACTCATGAGCGGCAGCGCGGCGCGGCACAGCTGCAGGATGATCAGCACTAGTTTGGGCGAGGGCCGCTGGTCCAGGAGCAGAGACAGGAGCTTAGACACGCAGGCAGGCTGGCTCAGGATGGTTTTACCGATGTGGCTCCTGGAGGAGGAGGAGAAGGAAGAGCCAGGAAACATGAGCCAGGAGCGGTTTAGATGAACTTACAATCTTAATTTATTCATGTATTCAACACCTTGCGAAAAGGACAAATCGTATCGAATTAAAATTGTTAAAGCATTGGATTCAAATCTTAAAAGTATAGTTTTGAAACTACTTACAAGTCCTATAATAATATCAGTGAAATAAAAGGCCACTCGAGTGACTTTCCTGACGCACTGTTAAAAAGCGCACTTTGTGATAATGTGAAATGATGAATTTTACTTTCAAGTACATTTTTAATCATTGTTTTAACAATCTTACCTTGTTTACTAAAGCACATGTAAACTACTCAATCATCATTTTAACTGTAGGGTGTTTTTTGACATTACATTTAAATTCTGTATATTTAAATTTAAATGTCTAAATTCATGATATGCAAGCTTCAACAGAAACCACCTTACCGTTTATTTTAGTTTGCCATTTATGCTTGTCCCACTTTAACCAAATTTCAATAAAAAAGTAATTATGAAACGATATATAAAGAAGAATGCATGTGAAAACATTCAGTCCACACTCCTTTAACCTGCAGAATTTCCATACGAAGAGGTATTCGCAGATACTGAGAATTTAGCAACAAAGGAGAACAGGAAGTACCTGGACAGATCATTGAGCAAACTGAGCACATCCTGCAGAGCATCGTTTCCCGCCGCCTGGTTCCCGCAGCAGTCTGTCGCTCGAGCCAGGTGATTGGTCAACAAGCTAGACACCTGCCGAGCCAGTCCAGAATGCACTGCGTCTGTGGAGCCTCCTGAACCACAACACCAACAGCGCTAGCATCAGTCACCGTTAAACAGGTTTGCTGTGGCACTTCCTGAACCCTAAAGGTTCCTCACCTTCCACTTTCTCCCACTCGATGCAGCGGTTGGCCAGCACCTGGAAAGCAGCCCAGGCCATTGTAGCCACTTTCTGTTTTTTGGTTTGTTTCTCGTTGGAGCTGCTGTCTCTCTGACTGCTGAGACTGCACAGTCTGTCCATCAGCTGAACCAGACCGCTGCGCACCAGACACTGCTCCTCGCTCCTGGCCACAGCAACACACAGCATGTCACAATGTATTCTCTGCTGTACAGTTACTGTTGGTTTTAACTTAAAAAGGTTCAATAAAATCTACAACTAAACTAATAAAATAAATAGGCTTAATATAAATATTGCGGAGGGCCGCCAATAAAATGACACAACTACAAAAAACAAAAACAAACTACAATTAAAATGAGAAGAAAAAAAATCATAATTACTTTTTCTCCGTAAACTGGAGTAAAATAATAAAACAATACATAAACCAAATTACCATGAAAACCATGTTAATAAATACCATAGCATGTAAATAATACTAAAATAACACCGTTACTGTAACAGCAAGAGGAGAAAATGATTTCAATTATTAAAAAAGCTCAAATAAAATGCGGCGAGCTGGAATGTCCTCATTACTGCATTATTCCTCACCTAAACATCTAATAAAGAAATATGAGCTAAACAGAAATATTGAGGGTAAAAAAGAAAAGAAAAGAAAAATCACATACAATTACTAAAATTAAAATGGAAACTCAAAACATGAAAATAAATGGCACTTTAATTTGAGTATTTTTAATACTCACTCTTTTACTGTAAAAGAAGGTTGTAGTTTTAATTAAACAGTATATCAAAATGGACAGCAATTACTTTTTTTAGCACACCTTCCAAGGGTTGCTGTACTGAAATCAGGGCACATTTGTAAAAAGAAATCATTTCCTGTTCTCCATATGTACACAAGTCCATATTTGATAAGCTGAAATAAGGCGCTCGCCTGGTGTATGGGATGGTGCACAGCAGGCCGATGCTGTTGGCGCAGGCGATTGGGTAACGAGCACAGAGAGACACCACTGATGTCATGGTCTCTCCGAAGGCCTCCTGGACCTGCTCCATCATGCCACCACAGGTCAGCTCCTCCACTCTACACACACACACACACAATCTCAGTTTGATGTACCAATACAAAAAAAAAAAAAGTCTCTTCTGCTCACATGCATTTATTTGGTCAAAAACACGTGCTGTAATATTACAGTAAAAACTACAAACACTGCAACTTAAAAAAGCAGTTTTTTAAGTGAATGTCTGTTCAAATGTAATTGATTGCTGTGACCATTCAGTGTCACATGATCCTTCAGAAATCCTTATAATATGATGCTTTACTGCTCACGAGCCATTTTTATTACGGTAGTGCCCCGAATTTTTTTCCTATTTTAATTTTTGCTTTGTATAGTATAGTAAATACTGGTTAAAAAATATACCAACAATCACATTTTAAAAATACACTTTTTTTTTCACATAACCATCAGGTTCACAGTAGCCCACAAAAATATCATAATCAGTGACATCTTATTGTATCCTTCAAATCTTTTTGTTCTCACTTGTGATCTTCTAACGTTATTACATCATGTTGAGCATTTCTCATTTTATGCGTAGTAGCGCCACCTTTAGTTGTGCGTGTATTACTATGTCCATGTACGGTGTTATACGGTATTATGTGGAAACCGGCTGCTGAATATTTTTGCGGATTTATTTTTATTTCTTTTTTCAGGATTCACAGAAGAATAGACTTGCATTAATTTGAAATAGAAATCTTTTGTAACATTATAAACGTCTTTACTGTCACTTGTGATCAATTTTTTTGAATATAACAACAAAAAGCGACTCTTACGGACCCAAAACCATAGTGTCTGTGTAAGAGTACCTCGGGCCGCCCTGCAGCACCATTGTGACGGGGCCGACCAGGTGAGTGACTCCTCCGACCCGGACAGCAGCGGTCAGCAGCTCTCTCATGTGGACCAGAGCCTGTCTGCGGGTACGGCCTCTTCTCCAGCGCGTCTGAGCCGCCGACAGGAAGCTGCTGCTGGACACCTGCGGGCAGAGGGCGCTCTTTAAGTGCTTATGTTCATCTGTGAACATGCTGAACGAGTCTGATCTTACAGTCTGATCAGGAGTGGTTCCTATGAAGGCGAACAGCTGTCCCAGCAGCACGCTGTACGTGGGCTTGTCCTTGCTGTCTTCAATGACCAACGACTGCAGCAGAGTAAAAGAGCTGCTCCGGTGACTGGATGGATGGAGACGCCTCCTACACAGACAGACATGCTAGTTAGTATAGAAACTGTAGCACCATTTTGAAATAAAGAAAGAAAGAAATAATAGACTGAGCAACAAATGTCACAAAACGAATAAAATCCAAATGAAACAAATAAATCCTAATATTATATCAAAATAAACACATAAATGAGTGCCGTAACTGCATCAAATACAATTCATAAAGAAATAAAAGCATAAAGACATTAATAAATATATAACATGTCTAAATAAATAATAATTAAGACGCAGGCGTCATTTAATTGTTTACTAAATTACTGAATCATACTCGGATCATTCATATGAAATTCAACTGGTATGTGTGCATATGTAGGCTTTTTTGTGTATGTCATGAACTGTGAGCTACCTTTGTGCTCCGTGTGTGAACTCCACATCACTGCTGGCAATCATTTCCAAATCTGAGGGAGCGGACATGCTGCGCAGGAACACGGGCTGCTTCACCACAGGAACCATCGATTTGGTGTCCGACACCGACTTACAGGCTGTAAACAGGAACAGTTAGGCACACCTGTGTTTTTGTTTCCGCAGGGGTGTGTGTGTGTGGGTGCATGAGGGTCACCTGGTGTGGACGTTGGTGTTGAGGACAGACTCTTGCACTGCGGGGCGATGGTAACGTGCAGCAGCAGCTCCGAGCGGTTGATCAGGCTCTTCACCAGCGCTTTGGTTTTGGCCAACGGCGCGGAGCTCCTCTGCTGCTGCGTAGAGTTGACCTCGTGGAAAAACTTCTCTCTGACACACAGGCATACATCACAAAGAAGTACAACACCACTCCAAAGTTGTCAGATATTTTGTGTCTTGTCTTACGGTTTAATTTTAGCAACATGGGTCATGAAACCCTAAAACAACTCAATATCACACATTAAGTCTATTATTGAGCGAAAAGGGGTTGAAAAGCCCTGGTTTCTTCTGCTCTCCAAGGGATACAATAAACATACAGAACAATTGTATTAGAATTCAAATCTCTGATGAGTGAAAAAAATAACATAACCTGAAATACTTTCACTAACAACATAAAGCATCCTTACTGAATAAAAACCTTCGAACATTAGCCTAGGTGTAACCAAAATGCCTTGAGGACCATTTAGATTCCCTGCAGAAGTCAGAATGTGTTTCGCGTCATACCTCAGAGCCATGACAGCATTTTTGGGATCAGTGCAGTCCAGAGGAACCTCCTTCAGTGAGCACAGAAGCTCCAGCTCCTTCATTTTGTTCTGTGGGCCACAAGACAAACTCAGCTACTGATTACAAAACAAGCAGAATCGAACCAGTCCGTCAATTCCCAAGCACACTCGAGATGAACCAGTCAAAACAGCTGAAGAACACACTGCAGCGTCTCTCAGGATCTCATTTTTGAACGTATAATATGCTCTTCTAGGTGTTTTTTTCTTTTCTTATAAAGATGTAGTCAAAAGCACTCTAAATACTGCATTTATTATACATTTCAAGTACAAGTATATTATTCTATAGTAAGGAGTCTTTTTAAAACTACATTCGTTTTTTTTTACCGACTACATGTCTCACATTACTGACCTCAAAGAAGTGATAGTCGTGGAAGAAGGGAGAGTTGTTCTCCAGTTTGCCCTGTTGAGCTTCTTCTACTTCGTTCTGCCACTTCTGCTCCAGTTCAGCTACGCTCTGAAGCAAACACGGACGCAGGATACAGTAGCAGCCTCACACAGTGTGAACACGAGGGGCACTGCTGTAACACTAACCTGTAACTGTCTCTCCATCGCGTTGATCTTCTTGAAGGTCTCGGCCATGATCTTACAGAGCAGGTTGTGTTCCTCTCTGTGCATCTCTCTGTACTGGAAGTTGACCAGTGACTGGAGAGCATCCACCAGACCCAAGTGCTTTATGACACACGACACGATCACTTCCTCCATCACATCAGGACGGATCACCTCTCTGAGTCGCAATTGAGAAGGTAGCATTCATGTTTTTCAATGTATTTCTGTAACGCTTCACTTCAATGTAACATTACTGAAGAGGATAATTCTATCTTCCGCTAAACAAATAGATATTAGACTTTCCAACTAAATATATATACATAAATAAAAATAAACACATTTACAAAACTGTTGTTTCTTTGTCCATCTTGAAATCAAAACTATTTCTTTTTAAATATGTCATTATATTAGGCAAGCTGTAAAGTGTTTAATTTACATTTGTTTATTTTTGAATAAATAAACTGCTAACGCATTGCTTCCTTTTGGAGGTGGAAGTCCTCTATACACTTCAAGATTTTATTTCTGATTACAGTTAAATGTTCTGCTATCATTAAGTTACATTCCCATAGTAAGCAGTCTCAATATCGCATGCTCACTTGATGCTGGGGCGAAACTGTGGCCGGCCTCTTCCTGACAGCTCTCTGAGGCGGCCCATAATGCCCGGGGGTAAGTGGATGCGGGGAAGCTCACAGCAAGCGCCCGGCATCGGTCCTGGAGGAGGGACGAGGATGTCTGAAGGATAGGTGAACTCTCGCTCCTCATCGATGGTCAAAGGCAGAGGAGACGGAGACGGTGTGAGGGCAGGAGAGATCGCTCCATTAGCCTCCACCTGCCACTGACACCTTACACAGGACAGAAACCAGAAAACACCACAAAACAAATACTTTCATTTAACAAATATGCATTATAGTTTGCTGCAATGTTTACTCATGTTTGTGGGGAAAAAAAGCATCGTCTAAGGCCCCATTTACACCTCAGGTCTTGATGGGCAATTTAGATTTTTTGGACAGCCCGTATCTCATCTTTTAAAAGCGATCTGTGTCAGATATGTTCATTTACACTACACTCTGATGAAAAGTAACATTATGATATGAAGAAATCGATTTTAATAGCACTTACTTAAGTGTAATTTATTGACATGGTCACACTTTATATTAGGTGGCCATAACTACTCGGTAAACACCTTGTACTAAGAGTAGCAGAAAATGAAAAGTTGTGATTTCCTAGGCTGATTGGAACTTTCTGTCGTTCTTAGTAGAAGGTGTAACTATAAAAGAGTCAAGTTCTAAACAGCTAAAAATGCTAAAAAACGATAAAACTCAACTGTTTACACATGTGGCATGTTATCATTGATTGTATATCAAGAGCAGGGACATGTTTGTATGAATCTTATTTTGTGATTTCACTGGAACGTAAACATGGCCTAAATGACTAGAAACCCTCTCTCCGCAAGAAACATTTTTGAAGCACCAGTGTTTGTGTGGAACAGGTGAAGCAGCACACCTCTGCAGTAGTTTGGAGCAGAGCAGGTCGTGGCAGGCCTCCTCCTCTCGTGTGATATCCGGGCCGTTATAGAGGATGCGTAACATGGCGCAGGCCAGCACTGATAAACCCAGCGCTAGATCAGCCAGGAAGGGCAGCCCGCCGGACACATCCTCAGACGACTCCTGAAACAAGCAACAGAATCAACATCATTTTAATTAGGCCTGCCGACTTAACACCTTCATTAATTATAACTAATTATAAATGCTTTTAATGCACTGACTCTGCCCAGATTTATTCATCCTCTTACAATGATGCAGTTGCTGATGAACGTGATGAAGCAGGGCGCCTTAATAACTGACTGACTGGCTACGCTTATCTAAAATTCAAGATATGAGGCAAAAAAAGCCTGTGGAATGTATAATTGCATAATCAGTGTGGCAAAATAACATGAGAGCAGCACTAACGTGCAGTTTTTCCCCAAACATTGACATGATTGCAAATGTGGTTCAATAAACAATAATGCAAAACATGGCGATATATTTTATACACCATACTGTCAATGCTATCTGTCCTGCTCTTTAAAAAAAAGCCACAGTGGAAATGTTGTGCATCTTTGTGCGACACACAGCACTTTCTCCTTCCTGGATGGATCAGCGAGTGAGTGAACGATTCAGTGACTCATTCATAAACACAATCATCGATTGACTCTACAGTCCTGATTTAATTTTTTTAGTTTCATTTTAAAATTTAGCTGAGCCCCAAATTCAATGATTTGATGTTCACAAAAATAAAAAAAGTGTGGTAAAATACTGTACAGTGGTCACTGTTAGTTCAAGTTAGTTAACTAACTAGTTAACTTAACAAATGTAAAATGCTGTAGATTTACAGTAGATTTAAGTGGCCAACATTAATCCACATACTAATTCAGCTTAAAAATGCATTATTGCAGCAACCAATTCAGTATATTAAAATGTTTAAACCAAAGAAATTGGTACCTGCGCTCGCACAGTGCATGAGAAACCCCACATGGCTTTATCTGGGGTGTTGTGCTCACGTCCACTTCTCATCTCAAAAGAGAACGTAACAGTATCTCCTTCCACCTGAAAATACATAAGATGATATGCACGCATTAACATCTGTAGATAGTTTAAATTACTCCATAACCTGCTTTATCGGCCAAGTCTGCATTAGGTACTTACATACGCACACATTTAATTGAATTTTTCTTTTTCTTGATTATCAGGTGAATATAATTAGAGTTAAATAATTACAGTCATATCAATCCAGAAAAATAAGTTAAGTTAGAAAACGTAAAGGAATTTCTCATCAAAATGGAATAAGCAAAAGGCTTAAAGTATTTTAGCTCTATTATCTCAAACCGTATGCATCACCCCTCGATCGTCTTGCTGTCTGCCCTCTGAATACACTGGAAAAAAAACCCCGCTCTCGAAAGACAACACAGAGGCTGCAATACCGAAACAAACACTATGGGCACCACAACAAAAACAAACAATCGGCAAGAAGAGGTGGGGTTTAATGCACGTTAAACCCCGCCTCTTCTTGCCGATGGGCTGGCCGAAGTTTGTTTTTGCTTTGGAGCACGTCCTGCACCCCTAGTGTTTGCAAGATCGCATAGAGCACCTTTAACGAACAGATATTTACATTAATTATGGCATATATTTCATATACTGCTTAAAACGTATAACATACTTACAGGATAAGCATCCAGGATGCATAAACATCTTAAGGATATTGATCTATTAAAAACGTTGAATGTGCACTCTGGCGTCCTGATGCATTTATTTTAAACATTTATTTCGATATTTTTATTTTAAGCAGACCGTTATTTCTTATAGCAGATTTGATTCATCAAGCTTTTAACAAACACAATTTTAACAAAAATACGTTGTTGTTTTTTAATCAATAAAAGTATCTATTAAATATAAAAGCCATATTTGCCATTGACAATGTAGTAGACATGGTGTATGAAGAGGCAGATCTGTCTGAACGCGTGCCATCTGATGAAAGTGCATGTGTTCCTCACCTTGACCAGATCTTTGGGCCATCCGGTTCCTAAGACACTGCGGCTACCGTAACCCATGGTGTTTCCTCCATACTCACTCACCTTACGACTATTTGTGTTTGGCCCAGCATAAATCACCAGCTGAAGGTTGTCATAACAAGACAGGTTATGAGCTTTACAGTTATTCCACTGTAAATGAGAACAGCAGCTTCAGAGAATCAAGACGTAAAAACCTTGTCATAGTCGTATTGTGAGGAGCAGCGAGGGTCGAAGCGGAGGTAGAGACACCGAGCTCCGGGTATGTGCACCGTTTCTTTAAATTTGTAGTTATCTCGCACCGGATGAACAGTTTCCACCGTTTTCCCAGCGGCCCATGGGGCAGGAATCTTCAGGCCGGTAAGAAAGCCTGGCTCTTCTCTCTCTTCCAAAATCTGGAAACTAAAATGAAAACAAATTCATTTTGTGTTTGAATAATCTAGACACGTTTCTTTTGATCATTGAAAAATCGGGAAAATGTCAAATAATTTACCTGTCATTTAACGAGGGTGGATTGGAACCTTGATTTAGCGACGAATCCTCAACAAATAATGGTGAATGTGTCTTTAGAAGCAAAGCAGTCTGTTGGATAGGCAGAGACACAGATCAGTCAACCTTAACAAGACCAACAGCTTATTATTAATTATTTTGCTTAAAAAAAAAAAAAAAACTGTTTAGGGTCAGTAAGATTTTTATAATACTGTCCAAAGGAAGAAACTTACTGAGATAAATGTATTTTTATAAACTGCTTATCACGTGTTTTTCCATCCATTATCATAATACTAACAACCTGATTATTTTAGTATATTCTATGAGTCACACACACCTGACTGGTGTAGAGGACCAGCTGGACCAGCTGTGGCATGAGAGCGTCAGCAAGCGTCAGGGTTTGTAGGTTCGGGTGCATCAGTGACGTCAACAGGACCGGCAACAAGTGTCCCAACATCGTGGCCTTCGTCACCTGCTCAAGTCCTCTCAGTCTTGACATTAAAAAAAAAAAAAAAAAAAAAAAACAGTATCAAGAAGATGATAAGTAAAGGACAGTGCTCCAGTACAAACGAGGGCTTTCAGTTCAAATGTGTAAACCGATTAATTACATGATGTGTCAGTTAATCAATCTAATTAATCACAAATTACATTTGGCTGTAAAATAGCCCGAAAAGATCATTTGAAGCTATTTTTGTGTTAAATGAGAAAGTACTGTAGATATTACAAATAGTAGAGTTTCAAAGAAATATTTCATTTCATTTAACATAAAATGTATTACACGTTTAGGCTACAACGGCCAACCATTAACTACAAAAAACATAAAAAAGATCAAGTGAGAAACATTTTCTCCATTCATGCAATACAAGTCATTAGTAACCAAAACAGCTTTCTTACATTATTCAAAATACCTTTTCTTAAGTTCCTGTTCCACAAAAGAAAAGATAGCATAGTTCCCCCCAAAACACTTTAAATGTTTTCCCCCTTTTTAAACCGATAGTGCCAGCAGGTGGCGGTAAACGAGTCATTAATTCAAATGGCTGATTCATGTATGACATCTGAACGTACCTGGTCTCTCGATCGCTGATGCTGCTGTTGATGAGGGAGCTGGTGACTTGCTGAAGTGTCTCCAGAACCTCATCACATCCAACCAGGATCTTAGAGGCAAGCGACAGGATGCTGGTCTGCAGCTCCTGAAGGGAACACGTTCATTCAACACACACATTTCTCAGAGAACATCTACAGCTGATACAGAACTCTTGTGAACAGCAAGTACACTCAGCATACAGTGGCTTTCAAACTTGTTCCTGGGGACCCACAGCTTTGCACACCATCCATGTCTCCCTAATTCACACACCTGATTCAGTTCATCAGCTCACTAGTAAAGAGCTCCATGAACTCAAATGAGTTTATAAGACAGGGGACACATGCAAAATGTGCAGAGCAGTGGATCCTGAGCAACAGGATTGAAAACCACTGCTCTATCATACCAAACTGGATATTAAATTCAATTAGCTAAACATTACAGTGTTTTTTACAGACCAATTAATTTAGACTTAAATATGTCATTTTAGATTTACTTCTATTTTTACAATATATATATATATATATAAATATAAACTTAAGTGTATTTAAATATATTTGCAGTTGAACATTTGCAATGATGAAGATGCATTTAAAATATACTAACCTAAAACCAAATACAGACGCAGCAATTAAAATTATACTACAGTACTTTGTCATGTGATTTGTTAGTCAACACATAAAAATAAATGTGCACTACTTCAATGGATGACAAAATATTAAAATAGAATTATTTCAAGCATACGTTTAAGTTAAGTTTAAAATGCTGTATGTAGAATTTGCTATGTATTGCAGTCCAAATTCAAAATATTGGAGAGGGTTTTTTTTTTTCACCTGCACCTCCTCCACAGACTTGACGCACATTTTCAAAGAAGAACTATAGCATTGTTTTTCAGATAAACAACTGTTAACTTAGCATATTTCTTAAATATCTGCAAACATAGTATGTTTACGCTTTAGCAGAAACAAAAACTTTATTACACATTATTACAAATTGCACTTTTAAAGTGTACTTAAGTGTCATGAAATGTTCTGTTAGGTGTCCTTTTATTTCATTAATATATGATCTGCAAGCATGCTTTCTTAAAATACACGCTTAAGATTTGAAGTACACTAGAAGTGCACAAACAGTAAGTAAGCTTGTTTACAAGGGAAGGAAAAGTACAATGGCTCTGTTTTAAACGCCGCCCTGTGAATGGGTTTAGCACAGTATATATAATATCTTTTACACACTACAGTTAGAGACCACATTATATTGAACCGATTTAATACCAGTGCAGTGAACTCCTGTATGTTCCTCCTTTCCTGGATGGAGCCACCGGCAGTCCACACTAACCAACCAGAGACTGTAGGGTTTTTAAAGGGGATGTTTACCTGTACCTTCATTGTTTCCCCTTGTAGGGAGCTGTCACTATCATCAATGTCATCTGGGTGGAGCAGGATGGTGTTGCTGAGCAAATGGTTCTGCACAGCCATTAAATAGCGCAAGCTTGGTGACGCTACCTGTTAATGCGGAGGTGCTGTCAGTTAGTCAGAAACAGCTAAATGAATGAATTCATACAGACAAAAGAATATCATTTCAAATTATGGACGTATTTTCCCTTGTGAAAAAGAGGTGCACTTAACTGTGCACATTCAGCACTTTAAATTCTGAAAGCATATTTTTATAAAACTGTACTTGTAGAAAATATATTAATGACATAAAGGCCGCTTAAGTGGCTTCAAGAGAAAATGTCACTTAATACACTTAAGTACACGTTTTAAAAAGTGATCTTGGTAATGTCAAAAAGTACTTTTTACATCATTGTTTTAATCTTTTTTTCGTGCGATAATAAAAAGGGCATTTATTTTGATGTGCTAGATGCAAATACTGTTGTAAAATCCAATTTTGAAATTCAAATGTATACATTTTAAATAAATTAAATTACAACCAAAATACAAGTTTTAACAGAAATGCATGTTATAAATAAATATATAACTAATAAAGCATATTAGTTTAACATAAATCCTTGTCAGTACATTCATATTTCAAAGACAGTTTAATTCTGGAATTACATATGAAAATGTACTTCATATGCACAAACTACAAAATATTATCATCTATTTGCACTTAACACAGAACTAAATGTCAGAAAACATTACCTTCATGCGTGTATTTTTATGTTATTTCAGCAACTCTTTTTTTAAACTATGCTGAAGTGTGCATCTTTTTCACAAGGGTTCTGGAAAGCTAATAGCTTGTAGAACTGCAACTGAAAGTCGAAATTAAAATTTTCTTCACAAAGTATTTTTGAAATGTATTTATGCGCAAGTCACATACGGGAACAGTGGAAAGAAGCTTCTGAAGGTCTTCCTTGGAAACGGTTTGACATTTGGTGATGAGCAGACACGACTCACGTACTACAGTCTTCAAGATACACTGCAACAGTTCATCTTTCAGCCTGTGGGGAACGATGGGAAAAAGTGCTTGCACATGACTGACATTAACCACAAAACATCTACAGACATCTACAGTCAGTTATCAAGGTGAATGACACCACATTTCTCCTTGAGATGGCAAGGAAAGGACTACCTATAGTGGTCGTCTTCCTCACTACCAAAGCGGTTCTTCTGTAACTGGTTGGCAAGGTTGTTTAATATAACATCCCGTAATTGAGACAAACCACTGTTCTTCTCCCCTACAGAAAAAAAATAAGTCATTACTGGCATATGCTGCTCATCAAAATGAAATTGTTCAATGCTAACTAGAGCACCAAATTGGCTAAACCTTGCCGCAAAGCACTAGCAAAAGTAATGAACACCATGAATGTGTCGAGGGGAAATATTAAGGAGATGTTTAAATCATTTACTAATAAACTAGTGTTCTTTCGAGTCCGTGTGGCAAGGTTAAAGTTCAGCATCTCCTCATTAGACGCATGCCTTTAGAGAGAAATCATCTTTACAGATTAAAGAGTTTTGGTTTTCAATTTGTTCTATTTTGGAGTTTCGTTTGGTTTTTGTGAAGCGCTCCTTTTCTTTATTTTATAAAAGCACAATGTTTTGTTGATATTGTGAGTGCACACAAATAAAAGTAGACATTTTACACTTCTGAATGATGTATTACTTTTAACTTTATAAGCACAAATTATGTGTCCACTGAAAAAAAAAGCAAGTGATCGTGCTGGGGTCTCCGTGTCCTGGAAGGCGCACTTTAGCTTCCACTCTTAGCATGAACTACTGAATATTGGGCACATTTAACTAGGTTAAACAGTGTTATATGCTTGAACCTTTTTATAGATCAGTTCACGGTTTACCACTTATCACTTGGACATTACATTTAGATAAAAAATGCTCCAAACTTTTTTCTGATTTAAAAAACTTAACTAAAACTGATCACTTATATTACATACAAATCTGAACTATTTTAATAGCTGAAACAGTAGCAGGCTTAAGCATTTTGGGAGAAGGGGGAAAAAAACACATGTTTTAGTCTAACTTGACTTAAATATGATTTCAGTACTATGTGTTTGTCTATTTGCATTTCTCACCCTCTGTGAAAACAAATTTTAGCAGGTTGTTCAACTCCGATTCGCTCTGGTACAAGGTGTTTAAACCTGAGCTAATGAGAAAAAAGAAAAATGGTTTATAGTTATTACACACACTTAGATATCATTTGACTTTTTTGATTTTCTTAACTTCATTTTAATGCTCACCTGATGGCGAGGCACACTTCTCTTTGTATTTCCGGCTCTATCTGATCGTGAGGAGCCATAAGTAACTGCCAGAGCAACAGTCCAGAACGCTTCACACAGTCCCGGTTCTGCTCCGTATTTAGATTAAAAAACTGGAACACAACCTGAATTTAAAAAAGTATTTATATATATATATATTTATAAATGTATTTTTTGCATCATTTCCGTTAACAAAATTATCACTACTATTAAAAAGCTTCATCAAAATTGATTGAAAGTCATTTAAATTTTGTATATATTTTAAATATTCTAGCAAAACCCCACCTGAAAGACGACCAGAATGCATCGGATAATGCACGTGTCTCCGTTAACCATGGCCTTCTCCATGACGTCACAAATGGAGCTGAAGTGGCAGGCCTCCATGGGCTGTTTTCCTATGAAGGTTCCCAGGTGCAGGTTACTGCTGGCTGCCAGCAGGTTGAGCTGATGGATGCACATGGCACCAACATGATGGAGCAGCTGGTTTATCACTTTGGATGTGTCTATCATTTCTTCTGTTGTAAAGAGTCAAAGACATATTATAGGGAAAATAAAATCCTTTCTGCACAAAATGTCAGGGAAGTAAAAAACAAAACAAAACAAAAACTTTGTGTAGCAAGAGGCCTATCAGCAAAAACATGCTCACCCTTGTGAGAAACAAGTGCGCTTAATTGTACTGAATATAAAATCTAAGTAGTTTACTTTAAAAACTCCGAAACTGTTAAATTAAATAAAAGGCCACTTAATTGACTTTTTTCATCGCTGTTTCTTATCACACTTAAGTACAATTTTAAGAAGCAATCTTTTTATTAACCCCAAATTAAAGTTTTACTTTAGATCACATTTTAAATGACTGTTTTAATAATCCTTTGTCGTACTAAGCAGTACGCTCATTTTGATGTTTTGACTAATAAATTTACAGGTTAAGCACGTTACAATTTTAACTGTAATGTGTTATTAAAAATTAATACATAAATTGCAACTTCGTCATTACAAATAGTTTTAAAATGCAATATACATATTTTATTAAGTCAGTACACTCACCAGTACTTACATAATTATGTAATAACAAATAAAGATGCACTTCAGTCCTACTTAAGCTTGTCAAAAAATATGCTAAAATAATTGCATTTAATATAAACTTAAAATATATCACATTTTATTTGAACTACAATTAGCACACAATTATGTGTGTCGCAAAACATTAGATTCAGTTCACACTTGAGTATATTCTTTCAAAGTAGTTATTACTGTAATAAGTGCCCTTTTAAAAGTATGCAAAAGTGCACTTATTATGGACATTTTAGAAATCATCACTAGCGGAAATAGCAGGAAACTGTGCCCGGAACATGGTGTAGTAATTTCAAAAGTCAAAAATGTTTGGTTGTACAATCTTACATCATACTAAAAACATGTAAAAGTTAGCTGTTCTGTACTTTCTGTTTATAGTTTGAGTACCTTTAGGCTGACTGATGACGTGACTGACGCCCAGTCGCTGGCACACATGATGAAAAGCCTGATTCCCAGGATTACACCACTGGTCCATGTAGTCGCTGGAGCACGTCCAGATTAAATTGTTAAGTGCATCATAACAGGCCCCTGGAACAGTCATTACAAAAACGTAACATCAGTACTTGTACAACACTTTAAAATTATAGGAAAACTGGAAAATGAAATTGTTAAAATAAATAAATAAAACTGTAAATAAAACATGGAAAATGAATCTACAGTTCAGTTGTTATACTGACTGCTGTTATTAAAAGAAACACATGAACACCTTGATTCCTTTAAGTGGTTCTGTCCATCTGCCCCACCCCAAAATGTCTGATTCTTACCCAGTCCTGCAACCTGAGCTCCGCGACCCAGAGAACTTCCTGGAGCATCTACCAGATCAGCACGACTGCTAAACTGACCGTCAGTCAGGTTAAACACCAAACTGGACGCCAAGACTAGGAAAGACATCACAAATGTTGAGAAAATTCATGAGCTTTAATTGAACAAAGCAAAAAATTAGTTATTCCAGTTTAGTAGACTTTAAATATACTGTTTATATTAAAGGGTTAGTTCACCTAAATATTAGACTCTTTACTCTTTACCCTCATGTTGTTCCAAACCCATCTTCAGAACACAAATTAAGGTATTTTTAATGAAATCAGAGAGCTATCTGTCTCTCCCTAGACAGCAACACAACTGAAATGATCCCAACGTGGTAAAAACACTGGTAAAACAGTCCATGTGACATCAGTGGATCAACTTCAGTTTTGCAACGATAGGAGAATACTCTTTTTCATGCAAAGAAAACAAAAATAACATTATATACTCAACCATTCTTATTCTATGACTTACATCTTCCGCCATTTTTGCGAAGTGTACGCTTTCCTCTAGGCGTAAACTCTAGTGCTATCACCCGGATGAAAACAAAGCTGATCACGTCAAATATGTTAAAATGGCAAAATACATAAGTCACAGGAGAAGAGTCAATGATGTTCTTTTTTTATTTGTGCAAAAAAATATTCCTGTATCATCGCAAAAGTGAGGTTGATCCACTGATGTCACATGAACTGTTTTTCATCAAAAATATCTTCATTTGTGTTCCGAAGATTAATGAAGGTCTTATGTGTTTGGAAAGACATGAGGGCGAGTAGTTAATGACAGAATTTTTTAATTTTTGGGTGAATAGTGCTTAATTATGTACATTTATTTGCATTATACTTAGCATGAAACTCAGGATCAAATTTCAAATTGCGTTTTATTATATATTTTTTTCACTACGGAACCCTTTAATTGTTAAATATTTGATTAAATAACTGTGACGTTAAGAATGAAGGAACAAGTGATTGTTTAAGGTATGAAGATCTTACTCTTGAGGGAAGAAAGGCCACTGGAGCCACCGAACAGCGAGCGGGTGGCCGAGCTCCCAGCTACGCCTGGAGCAGGTGCCAGCATCACCAGATACGTCCCACATACATACATCGGCGTCTTCCTCAGTGCTTTTATAGACAGACCACAGCTGGTGTTGACTACTGGGACGAGAGAAAAAACAAGTGACCACGATCAGCACTGCAATTATAACTACAGTGAAGAAGTGCAGCATGGCACAGTTGTGTTGATATAGTTAGTAGAATTAACTAAAACTAAAACCATAAAACGTTAATTGTAAAATATGAAAAAATTAGGAAAACATAAAAAAAATAATAATAATTCATGAACCGAAATAAAATGAAAAATAAAAATAACATACTAAAAAAAAAAAAAAAAAAAAAAAAAGTAACACCATGTCTACACTGAAATATGACAGTTGTGTTCATGACAGCCACGCGCACCACAACAGCTTAAGTCTGTCTACACTGGACGCGATAAAAAAGCGACAGCTGAAAATCATTAGAAACTTGTGTCAGTACGTCATAAACAGAACGCAGCATTAGTTTTCTGTCTGAAATTGAGGAGTCCAGTGAAGATGTTTTAAAATAACATTAAAAACTAAAAACCTCAAATTGGTTCAGGACAAAAAAATAAATGTATTTATAATAAATAAATAAATGATAATAATAATTTTTGTGTCCACATACTGAACTTAAATATTTAAACGGGACAATATTTTGCTTCAACAGGCACTAAAATAGCACTGCCATCCTCTTCTGCTCACTGTCTCTTAACTACACTTAAGCACAGTTTTTAAGATATTCCAAACATCTTAAAGAATTTTTCCCAGTACTTCTAGATAAATAGATATAGATTCATAGATTTCTTCTGAGACTTGCGTGTTGTGTATTTAAACAGACGTTCTTTTATAGTGTTAAAAGTGACTGTGTTTCGAAACTTTAAGTCACTTAAGTGGCATTTTATTCCATTAACATTATATTACGTGTTAGTACAGTTTTTGGAAAATATACTTTTAATATTAAACTTTCAGTAAATATGAGGCGCACTTCTTTTTCACAATGGCTCCCATTATTGTAGAAACTAAGCCGAAGAAGCCGGTGCTTGGGAACAGCCGAGGCACAAACAACATACAGCAGCATTACCCGACTGCTCCTCTTTGACGGGGTTGGTGATGGCGGAGCCAGTGAGAGCAGCTAGCGTGGACGAGTGCGAGGCACGAAAGCGTGACATACGGCTCAGGAGCAGCTCATTCAAACACTTCGATGACTCGCCTTCCTTTCGCGACAGGATCACCCGATCCTGTATAGGCCTGGCCACACACAGACCAGACTCAGTCTGCAAAAAAACGAAAGAGATATTAGGAGCCCTTGAAGTGAGGGTTCCCTGAACACTTACATACTTGCTGCATTTTATGATAATTTCCTTGTGAAAAGAAGTGCACTTGTAGTGTTTTAATGTGTTGACTAACATACTAAAGCGCATGTTAAGTGGTTAATTATAATTTTAACTATGGT
>JAUYWG010000249.1:1983665-1994447 GCA_034779775.1 Enteromius afrohamiltoni | reverse complement strand
TGGCGCCACCTGCTGTCATTGGAGCAGAGACATCACGCCATGGGGTGTGGTCGACGGCATTGGCCCGCTGTTCGCGGCCTTGCCCATTGGTTAAAAATAGTCCCCAATACAGCAGCCAATGACCGTGCAGTTTTAATAAATAATAAAACTGCGTTTTAGAATAGGCTTCAGTTAGGTGGAAAAAGGAGTTTTCCCCATGCGTCTTTGCAGACACAGTTCCATGTCTCAGGGAACAGTGGTTACGAGAGTAACCTATACGTTTTGTTTCCTTTCAGTCCTGGACAAAGAAACATAACACTAATTTTATTGTCTTTGAAGCACTTGTGTGGATAATCTATGGAGCTGCGAGGAAAGAGACTGTCCAGGGATTTGCTCTATTGAAGGTGGTTCCCATATTACCACTTATGATGGGAAGACATACAACTTTCATGGAGACTGTACTTACATTCTTTCTAAGGTCTGTCTTTTGCATAACATGTACCTCAGCTCACAGTTCACTAATCAGATAACAGATGGCATAAAGATGCAGTGCAAGTACTTTTAATTACCAATACACCAAATTTACTCTAAAGTACTCCATGCCAAAGACATGGCACGGCTTATTCATAATATCGCTCTCCACCAAGTTTTTAACTACTCAACATTCATATGTAGCATAAAAAAAGCATGTTTTAATCTGAAAGACTCTGGTTAAATGGCAAGAGCTGTGCAAAACTGTTTAAAAAGTCTACTTTATGTTCCACTAACATAATGAAATAAGTAAATATGAGTATGAGTAGGGGTATTTTTGGGAAATGATAAATTTGCTCTCCGTAGATTCAAACATGTGTTGATGTTAACCTGTATTTTTTGCTAATTATGTTTGCTTCAGATAAATATACGTGTCTTGGCAAACTGTTCACATGTATTCACAAAAAAATTCACATGTATGGAGTTATTTTATGCGCATCAAATTGAGACAGTGTTTTATTACTGCAAAGCCTGTAATGCTTAAAATGCTTTTTTAATACATTACAGCAGACCAGTGAGAATGAGTTTACAGTTTTGGGTGATCTGATGAAATGTGGCTTCACTGAGACTGAGACATGTCTGCAGGCAGTAACTCTTTTTCTCTCAAAGAGGAATATAGTAAGTTACTGCTCATTTGAATCCATTTTATTTTTCAGTTACTTATATATCATTACAATTAAAGTATGTTTTTAATAATTCTCAGAGAATACATTTACTTTTTTGCTCTCTTAATCTTTTTTTTATGTTTTTTTAATCTCAGGTGCTCAGCATCCAGTCTGATGGAAAAGTGTTTGTTAATAGAAGGTATACACAGCTCCCTCTTTCCATAGGTAGGTTATCAATTCAGTTTGATATTCTAGTTCTTTATATTATTGTTCTTAATATTGTGAAATAACAAAACAGTCCAAAATTTACTATTTTTCTGTAGCTGATGTGATTATTTTCAAACCCACCACATTTTTCATCATCGTCCGGACATCTTTCAGTCTTGAGCTAAAGATCCAGCTCATACCGATAATGCAGGCTTACATAAAAGTTGATGCGACTTACAAGCAGAAAATGAATGGTAAGAATATTGGCATATTAAAAAACTATTTTTTTTTTCATACTACAACATTCTGAGCATTGCTTATTCATTTTAATTATGATGGAATAAGTTAATTACACATCTGTAACAGGGATGATGAGACAAAAGACATGGGTATCCATCTTCAGGGCTTTTATTTTGACAGACGTGGTCACAAACACAGGTTGGGTCAAATAATGATAGACAGGTATATCAAAGGTCCAGTAAACAGATGTGGGTCTACGATTGATTTCCAATAGACCTAGGCAAAGAGAGAAAATCCAGGTACACAGAAACACAAAAATCCAAAACAACCAAACAGAATCCAAAAGGCAAGACAAAAGGGGTCATCTGAAAACCAAGCAGAGATCAGAACATGGCAGAACAAGACAAGGCAAAAACTATGACTAGACGTCAAAACAGGAAGTGGCAGTAATACATGCTAAACAATACTGCTATTAGAACAGGGTCTGAGTCCAACTTAAATACTGCCTGTTTCTCGAACGGAAGGGTGTATCCTCCGAAGGACACATTTGTACACTGCATAAAGAAGATCTTATTTTTGAATAGTAATAGTTATAAAGCTCACTATTATTCTTAATTACGTGTAAATTCTTGCATTATGCCTATGATTTATGGAGCTTCAAAACAATGGCCACTATCCACACTGTGTTCGTCTAAAAGTCTGGCAAACACTACTTGCATATACAGGCCATTTATAACCAGTACATTTTCAACTGACTTTCTATACATCCAAAAATGAGAAATACTAGGTTAAGTTACTTTTTGCTCAGTGTAAAAACAAACGGCCAATACGATCTCCATTTGTTTTGCTAGGTTTGTGTGGGAACTTCAATAGTATTCAAGCAGATGACTTCATAACTGTTAGTGGACCTCCTGAAGCTACGGCAGTAGACTTTGCCAATGGCTGGAAATCACGAGGCAACTGCCCTGAAGTTAAAAACAGCTTTGAGGATCCCTGCAGTCTCAGTTTAGATAATGGTATGTCTGGATTCACTGTTTTGCTCTGCCGATAATGAGATAATGGAGCTATTACACTGTCATGTAATAGCTCTTTGCTCTTCTGTATCGCAGAGAGATATGCTAAGAAATGGTGCTCTCTGCTGTCAGACCCTAATGGGGTTTTTGCTCCATGCCACAAAGAGATCAGCCCTCATTTCTATCAAATGGTGAGTTTAATTTGTATGCAGAAAAAATCTAAACATATTTGTCTTTTTTGAGATTGGGCCAACACTTTTTTAACCCAACAGATCTGCATGTATGATGCATGCAATTGTGAGAGAAGTGAGGACTGCATGTGTGCCGCATTGTCTTCATACGTACACAACTGTGCTGCAAAAGGGATACATCTGCCTCACTGGAGAAACATTGCATGCAGTAAGTGATTCAGGAACACTTATTAACTATGACTTTTCCCTCAATAAAATAAAATACATTTTCCCAAAATAAATTCTTAATTTGATGCTTATTAATAATTAGTAAGGCAGTTGTTAAGTTTAGGTATTGGGTAGGGTTAGGGATGTAGAATAAGACATTAATATGTGCCTAATTAGTACTAATATATGGCTAATATTCTAGTAACATGCATGCTAATAAGCAACTAACAGGCGTAACCATAAAATAAAGTGTTACCAGTGATTCATTTAAACCTTTAAAAAGCATTGATTGAGGATGGTTGAGTGTACTGGACATGTAGATACCACATGCTTTGGTGGTTGTTAATATGATTAATTAAATCAGCGCTTTGTTGTTCGCAGGTAAATTTTCAGCCCGCTGTCCCAGCAACATGGTTTATTCTTACACAGTTCAAAACAACAGTCGTTCCTGCCGTTGCAACAGTGACCCAGACTTCACTTGTGGCGTCACATTTGAGCCTGTAGATGGGTGTGTCTGTGCAGAGGGAACGTTCCTTGATGAAGAAGCCAAATGTGTCCCTTTGTCTAGTTGTTCCTGCTACGTCGAAGGCACAATGATTGCCCCAGGACAAGCTATCAACATAAATGGCACCATGTGGTAAGGGTCATAATCTCTGTTATAGAAGTGCCTTGTAGTTTATAACTATAAAATAATGAAGGTTGCATGATCCAAAATGCAACAAAATTTTGTGAGTAAAAAAAAGGTTTGTTGTTTGTTGTCCATTGTTGTATAGTGTAACGTAATTTATGTCACTTTAAAGTCAAGCAGCTTTTTAAAATGGCATATTTGCAACTTGAACACAAGCAATATTTGCATGAGTATATTTTTTGCCCTCAAATATAACTCCAGATCCCAAAGATGGGATCTGATAGATAGACAGATATAAAGCCTGCACCCACATAAAGGTTTGTTTGATTTGTATTCTACTGACATCTGTTTCAGCACTTGCAGGAATGGGAGACTCTGCACTGAACAAAGAATTAGTCAACAGTGTAAGTATACATTTCATGAAGTTAAGCTGAATGGAGCTGGACAAATCGATATAATATATTATGGTACCTGCATGATGTCCTCGTAAAAAAAAAAGGAGTTACATAAAATGTCCAGTTTGCTGTTTTCCACTCACTGGACTGTTATAGTAACCATTTAAAATAGTCCATATGAATTCTGTGAATGTTCAGTGTGAGGAACATTGCATCCATTTACAGTCCTTTACTTTCTTGATATCAAAAATAAGTGTCATGTCTATGCCATCAGCTTGTCCCCAACATATGGTGTTCTTCGACTGCACTACAGCTGCTCCTGGATCTACAGGATCTGAGTGTCAAAGGAGCTGCAGCACTCTAGATATTGCTTGTGTAAGTGTTTAAAATTGGTCTCTAAACAACAGTTACAAAAACGCTGCTCAAGATGTATCTTCAGTTTAACCCTCTGGGGTCTGAGGTGGTTTTGGGGCCCCGGAGATGTTTTGACATGCTCTGATATTTGTGCTTATTTCAGTTTCTTATAACATACTACTGACCAGAAAGTATTGTTTTTTGTATTAAGCACATTAATAATGTACCTTTCTAAACTAGATCAACACTGAATGCATCTCAGGCTGTATGTGTCCATCTGGACTGGTGTCAGATGGTAGGGGTGCCTGCATCAAAGAAAACCTTTGTCCTTGCATTCACAATGGAATTGAACACCAACCTGGAGATGACATCAAAGTGGACTGCAATAGCTGGTAAAACCTAATTTAAAATAATTTCTCTATCTGCTGCCACATACAGATCTGTTTTTTACAGCATGAAAATTCTTAATTATCAACTCAAATCTGTGTATGCAGTACCTGTAAAGATAGGAAATGGGAATGTACCACAAACCTGTGCCATGGAACTTGCTTAGTTCATGGAGATGGCCATTACATTACATTTGATAGAAAGAGATTCACCTTTGATGGAGAATGTGAATACACATTAATCACAGTAAGTACAAAATCCATCTATACAATACACCTTGATTTCAATTTTTTACATATAATTATGCTTGTTTTTATAAAAAAAACATTATTAAAATAATAAGAATAAAAAATGAAGATGCAGTTGAATTCTTTGTTCCACTATAAAGATTAAATGACAGATTTAGGGACTCACCAATATTATTTATAAAAGCTAATCAGATGTAATAGAGAGACAAATTTGTGTGATCTATACAGGATTATTGTGGTCATGCCATTACCAGTGGTACTTTTCGAGTTCTCAGTGAAAACATATCATGTGGATCTTCTGGCACTACTTGTTCTAAGACTGTCAGACTCTTCCTTGGGGTGAGAGTGCATGGATTATGCCAATTATATTTGAGTTTTTTCACACACACATATATATATATATATATATATAATAACTGTTCTTTCTTCTTGTAGAACAAGGAGCTCAAACTAACAGATGGAGGTTATCAGATATTTCATAAAGCTGAGGGAGTGGACATTCCTTACCAAATTTTGATAAGAGGAATTTACATGGTCATTGAGGCAAATAATGGATTAATTTTCATGTGGGACCAGAGGGCAAACATGTTCATCAAACTCAGTCCAGACTTTAAGGTGAAAAATAAATCTACAGTAAATCGCTAAATAACTTCCTCAGAGACAACTACAGTGTGTCATTCAGATTGAGTTGTATATTATTTATTATGCATCTTATCCTATCACAGGGTGCTATTTGTGGACTTTGTGGGAACTTTGATGGAAACGCAAACAACGACTTCATGTTGAGAAGTCAGGAGGTGGTAATTAAAACCTTGGACTTTGGAAACGATTGGAAAGAGTCTTCTAGCTGTCCCGTTACTATGGAAATTAGAAATCCCTGCTCATATAACCCTTACAGACAATCATGGGCTCAGAAACAATGCAGTATCATTAAAAGTGAAGTTTTTACAAAATGTCATTCTCACGTAAGTTAATATGCAGCACAATGAGTTTGTACAATACCCCATTCTTCTTGTGTAGATAATCTAATTGCATTTTCTTGTTTAGGTGGATCCCAATCATTTTTATGACGCTTGTGTGAGAGACTCATGTGCTTGTGATAGTGGTGGGGATCAGGACTGTTTGTGTGCTGCTGTAGCAGCCTATGCACAAGCCTGTAATGAGGCTGGAGCCTGCGTTGCCTGGAGAACACCTAAAATATGCCGTGAGTCTCTGCAAATTTTCTTAGTTTAGTTTAATTTTTCTTTAGTTGAGTCACTGAAAAAGGCCATCGAAAAAGATACCTTTTTTCTCTTTTATAGCATTGTTCTGTGATTATTACAACACTCCTGGAAAATGTGAGTGGCAGTACAAACCTTGTGGAGCTCCTTGTTTGCAGACCTGCAGAAATCCAACCGGGCAGTGCTCAAGTCAGATACTACCACTTGAAGGTAAAAAATAAATAAATAAATAAAAAAATAAAAAAATCTCATGATTACAATACTCAAACCTCACACACTTGGAATCAATTTATGGAACTCAATAATTGCTAACTATGACTATATGGATTATTGATTATTGTCTTTTTTTTTTCATTTTCAGATTTTTCATTATCATTTACTCATAGTGCAAAATGTTGCTTTTAAATGCCAAGAAAACAAAGCATATGGTTGTCTTTGTTTAATTTCTTCAAAATTCAGTCACACTTTTTATTAGGTAGCCTTTACTAGTATACTTAGATAAAAAAAAATTGTGTTCATATTGTATTGCTAAACGCTTTTTGATTCTATTCAGGTGGGAAACGGGTAAGGTTAGGGACAGGTTTGTTGGTATGGGTAGGTTTAAGGTGTAAGGGATGGGTCAACAGTTTAATTATAAATGTTATTACAGAAATTAATTACAGATGTAATTATATATACAGATATGTATTTAAAAAAATATAAGTACAATATAAAAACATGTACACAATAAGTGCACTGGATCAAATGACTAATTTAAATGTAAGTGCATAGTAGTTAAGGCGATCTAATATATAGTGGGACCCAAAATTCTTCACCACGCCTTCCAAAATTTGTCTTCTTTGTAGGACTTCTTAAACATCAAAGTTTTTATTTTGGATATTTAGGACAATTTCAAAGGCCTGGACAGGACTGCAAATATGGGTGAAAGCTGATCCTGATTGGCCCTATGGTGTCCCTTTCTAGCAACCTATATCACATGGATATCACATAGTTAATTCTGTGTTTTGTATTTCATTTTAATTTTATAAGGTTGTTACCCCAAATGTCCACCTGGACATCCTTACTTTGATGAGGATGCAATGAAGTGTGTTACAAAGGAGCAGTGTGGCTGCCATGATAAACAGGGGGGATATTACAGAGATCAGGAGAAAGTTCCTTCAAAAGAAAATTGTCAAATATGGTATGCTATCATTTCATGTAAACAAATACAGTATTTAGTAAATCTAGTTTACATTTTTTTTAACTGTTTGTTCTTAAAGCTACTGCAATTTCATGGAGATCAACTGCAAATACAATGCAACTGGTAAGAAAAATGTTCACACACTCTTTCCTCTATATTTTATCAGCACTTAGTTTATCATTCAATGCCACTTAATTAAGTAAATGTCTTTATTTCAAAATTTAAAGCTTGCACCTGCACATTCAAAGGGAACAAATATATGTATAGAGATACAATATATAATACAACTGATGGGGTTGGCAGCTGCATGACAGCTGTCTGTGAAGAAAATGGAAAAATTCAAAAGACTTCATACCCTTGTCAAACTTTACATCCAACAACAATGTATACCTCACCTACTATCTTTGACTTTTCCGGTAAAACAGCAGGTAACAATTTTACTACTATCTTCACAAGTACAATTTAAGTTTACATACAGTCAGGCCCATATATATTTGGAAAATGACATTTTCATAATTCTGGCTTTGTATGATACCAGAATGGAATTAAAATGAGACAATTGATATGAAATTAAAGTGGAGACTTAAAGCTTTAAATCAGTCCATCCATCTTCTTCTGCTAATCTGGGGATGAAAGGGGGCAGCAGTCTAAGCAGGGACACCCAGACTTCCCTCTCCTCAGACACTTCCTCCAGCTCTTCCGGGGGAACACCGAGACATAGTCCCTCCAGGCATGTCCTAGGTTTTCCCCGGGGGCCTCCTCCCGGTGGGACATCTGTTGATCTCTTGTTCCATCCTTCTCTCACTCGTGAACAATACCCAGGTAGACAAGATACCTCCGCCTGAAGCAGGAACTCCCCACCAACCTGAAGTGGACAAGCCATCCTTTTCCAACTAAGAACCATGGCCACAGATTTGGAGGTGCTGATTTTCATCCCAGCCACTTCACACTGCAAACCACCCCAGTGCCCGCTGTAGGTCCTGGTTCAAAGGATCCAAAAGGACAAAAAGCAGAGATGAGATCCTGTGATCCCCAAACCAGACCCCGTCAAGTCCACAAAACACATGTGGACTTGTTGAGCAAACTCCCATGAACCCTCCATTACCCCTAAAGAAGGTATAGAGCTGGCCCAGTGTCCACAACCGGGACGAAAGCCACATCGTTCCTCCTGGATCCGAGGTTCGACTATCGGAAGAAATCTCCTCTCCAGTACCGTGGCATAGACTTTCCCAGGAAGGCTGAGGAGTGTAATCCCCCAATAGTTGGAACACACCCTCCGATCCACATCCTTAAAGATCCACATCCAGCCTCCATGTGATGCCGTAGAGGCATGTCAGCCAAGACAGCCCCACGGAATTCCATAGACATTAGGTACTCAGGGTGGATCTCAGCCACTCCCAGTGCCTTGCCACTGAGTAGCTTCTTAACTACCTCGGCGACCTCACCCTGGGTAATGGTAAAGTCCACTTCCTCAATGGAAGACGCGCCAGGCAGATTGAGGAGATCCTCAAAGTATTTTTTCCACTGCCCAACGATATCCTACCCAAGTAGACGCTCAGAGTGATCAGAGAGGCAAAGAGGAATTATTCCAAAAAGCTACAGACTCAGTTCTCCTCTGGTGACACAGCTTCTGTGTGGAAAAGTCTGAGAGACATCACCAGTTACAAGACACAATGCCCCAGCACTGCTGAGAACCAACAACTGTCAGACGATCTTAACGAGTTCTACTGCATGTTTGAAAGAACACCATTCACACCTGCTGTGACTCCATTGTGAAAAAGGCCCAGTCTGGTTCGTCTCAGCTACCAAATCTGACCTCAGAAGACTGCAGAGGGTAGTCAGAACTGCTGAGAAAATCACTTGAACATCCCTCCCCACTCTCCAAGATCTGTACTTATTTAGAGTGAGCAAAAAGACAAAGAAAATCACTCTGGACCCCTCACACCCAGCACACTCCCTCTTTTAATCTGTTGCCATCTGGTCGACGCTACAGAGCACTTAGCACCAAACACAGAAACGGGAACAGTTTCTTACCTCAGGCAGTCCATAACATTAACAATTTATAACATTGTCATCTTCCATATATCATCATACATGCACAAACTCTTCACACCTGTTCTTACTTAAATGTCTATATTTATATTATTCATTGTGCTTTTGTGCTACTTTTACACTTATTTGTATATTTGTACACGATTTTGTATATTTGTATATTATTCTTTTTATTACCTGTGTCTTGTCCTGTCATTATGTTGCACTGCAGAGCTCTGTCACAAAAACAAATTCCTTGTATGTGTAAACATACCTGGCAATATAGCCCATTCTGATTCTGTAAATTGAATATGTTTTGATCAACAACTGAAATAACACAAACTGTGCCACAATTGTGCAAATATATAAACACTGTATATGGACCTGACTGTATTTGTTATAGTGTAATTATTTGGTTACCATTTAATTATTTGTTTATCTTTGCTTAACCAAATATTCAATTTACATGAAATATTTACATTTTTCATATTTTATTGCAGAGACAACTTCGTCAGGAATGAGAGACAAATACACTACAGAAAATGGTCCAACAAAGACAGTATTTTCATTCACTACATATACCAGTACTGCAAGCATAACCACAACTGCAAAACCAACTACGACACCCACTTCTACTCCTTCTCCAAATTTGTCAGGAAGCATGTCTATACCACCGGCAATAACACCAACAGTCCATATTTTTTCCACTATTACAAGTAAATCATCAACTTTGTCAACAATAGTATTTACTACAACTGCCTCACCATTTTCTCCTAAATCCACAACAATGAAAACAACCATCCTTACTCCTACCCCTGGATGTATTTGCCATTGGTCAGATTGGAATAACTTTGGGGGCCCAACAACAGGTTCTGATGGTGGTGAAGTAGTGTCTATTAAAAGATTGATTGACACCTATTCTACCTTATGTCCAGCACTAAAAGAAGTACAATGTCGTGCAAAACATTATCCTGGAGTTCCACTTTCACAACTTGGACAGGTTGTGAAATGCAGTACAAAAGATGGATTAGTTTGCTTAAACAAAGACCAAGGTCTTGCACAGCAGTGCTATGACTATGAGATTAGAGTATTCTGTTGCGATGAAAACTGTGGCAACATCACGACCAAGTCCTCAACTGTAGCTGTTACAATGAATTCATCAGCAAGTGGGCACACACCACCAAGTCCCACATCAACAGTCAAAATTTCTTCCAGTGTTACAAACAAATTACCAGCTCTGTCAACAATTTCCACTGCTACGCCTTCAACAACCTTTTCTGCCAGCATGTCTACGACAAGTGAGAGCATATCACCAACTACAGGAACAACTTCAACAAAGATGGTTGCTACACCTTCAATTTCTTCA
>JAUYWG010000249.1:1971724-1983565 GCA_034779775.1 Enteromius afrohamiltoni | reverse complement strand
GCAATATGAAAGATGGACTTGTTTGCTTGAACAAACACCAAGGCCTTTCACAGCAGTGCTATGACTATGAGATTAGACTATTCTGTTGCGGTGAAAACTGTGGCAACATCACAACCAAGTCCTCAGCTGTAGCTGTTACAATGAATTCAACAGCAAGTGGGCAAAGACCACCAAGTCCCACAACAAAGATGATTGGTACACCTTCCACATTGTCTACAATCAGGTTTACACGTGTTACAAGATTAGAAGTCCAGAGTTCCCCCACTGGTAAAAGCATACCCACAACTTTAACAACAGTCTCTACTGTTACACCTTCCCTACTATTTTCACATGGCATGACTACACCACAGACAAAAACAACTACACTCCAAAATCCCTCCAAAACTGCAAGCATGAAAACACAATCTTTAACCACAACAGCTGCAACAATGTCATCAACACGTTTGTATGCACCACTAACTTCAACATTAAGAGTGCATAGTTCCTCTACTAGTACAAGCACATCTACAGGTACATCAACAATAATTTCTACTGGCACGTCTCCACCATCATTATCACCTGGCATGACTACAGAACAGACAAAAACAACTACAGTCCAGACTTTCTCTAATACTACAAGCATGACGACACAATCATTCACTACACTGGCTACAAGAATGTCCTCAACAAGTGTACCTATACTATTAACTACAACTTCAATAATAAATAGTTCCTCCATCAGTGTGACTGCAGCATCAACTACCTCATCAACAAGCATTACTTCCTCTGCAAGAAAAAGTGTATCAACAACTACCACAACAGCTTCAACAAAGATGACTGCTACACCTTCAGTTGCATCAACAAGCAGCTCTACACAACTAATTACGTCTCTAATTCCTTTAAATTCTTCTTCAATAAGCAGGTTTACACAGGGCGTTACAACCCCAACAGTCTGGAGTTCCCATACTGGTGAAAGCATATCCACAACTATAACAAAAATGTCTAAAGGTACAACTTCACCATTGTTTTCACCTGGCATAACTACTATACCATGGACTACAACACCAAGAAGCAGCATTTCCTCAACAAGTAAAAGCATATTAGGAACTACAAAAAAAACTTCCACAATTGTTTCTTCTATAGCTCCAATTTATTCAATAACCAGGTTTACACAACAAGTTACAACCATGAAAGGCATGAGTTCCTACACTGGTAAAAACATATACACAACTCCAACAACATTCTCCACTGAACCACTTACAGAATCACTTATGACAAAGTTGTCTGCTAAACCTTCAACTTCCACAAGCACTTTTATACAACAGGTATCTCAAGCAACAATTTCTACTGGTTCAACATCATCAACTATTTTGTCTGACATCTCCTACAACGGAACAACTTTATCGGCCTCACCAGTCACAATAACATCTTCTACAACAAATTCAATAACTTTTCCCACTTTCATAAAAACAACCACCCATGTTCCTACACCTTTATGCATTTGCCATTGGTCAGACTGGAATGACTTTGGTAGCCCAACAACAGGTGTTGAAGGTGGTGAATTAATACCCATTTCTACCTTTTGTACAAACTCCTCAGAGCCAAAAGAAGTGGAATGTCGTGCTAAACTATACCCTGGTGTTCCTCTTTCACAACTTGGACAGATTGTAGAATGTAATGTAAAACATGGACTAGTCTGCTCAAACAAAAACCAAGGCCACACACAGCAATGCTTTGACTATGAAATCAGAGTATTCTGTTGTGACAGAAACTGTGGGAATTTCTCAACAAAATCTCCAATTCCAACTAAAATTCCATTAACAAGCTTGCCTTTACGATTAACTACAGTTCCAACAGTCCAAGGTTCCTTGGCTAGTTCAAGCATATCAAACATAACAATAACATATACTGCAACATTTTCAACAACTTCTACAACACCAAAATCAATTACCCTATCACCTTCCCCTGGCTGTATTTGTAATTGGTCAGAATGGATTAATTTTGGTAGCCCAACAACAGGACCTGATGGCGGTGAAATAGTACCTATTGAAAAAATAACTCAAACATTTTATATCCTCTGCTCAGCCCCAAAGGATGTGGAATGCCGTTCAAAACATTACCCTCGAGTTCCTCTTTTACAGCTTGGACAGGTTGTGAAATGCAATATGAAAGATGGTCTGCTCTGCTTAAATAAAAACCAAGGCCTTTCACAGCAGTGCTTTGACTATGAGATTAGAGTATTGTGTTGTGGTGGAAAAAATAGCAGCAACACAACACACTGTGCAACCACCACTTTGGTTTCAGGAGCTACAATGTCTTCATCACCATATACAAAACAAACAAATGAAAGTTTCTTCGCCAGTACAATCACATCCAAAATATCTACACCAATTTCATCACCTACCATGCCTGCCCTACCATCAACAACACCAACACTCCAAAGTTTCTCCAGTGGCAATAGCCTATACACAACTCCAGTAACTTCATTATTTCTGTCAACTGCTTCAACAAATTCTCCTCTTTTCAAAACAGCCATGCATACTCCTAATCCTACTTGCATTTGTCATTGGTCAGAATGGTTGGACTTTGGGGGCCCAACAACAGGTCCTGAAGGTGGGGAAAGCATATCAATCAAAGTCATTTTGGATAACTATCCTACAGTCTGCTCTGCACCAAAGGAAGTTGAATGTCGTGCAAAAAATTATCCCAGATTGTCTCTTTCCCAGCTTGACCAGATTGTGAAATGTAATGCCAAAGATGGCCTTGTTTGCTTGAACAAATACCAGGACATTACACATCAGTGCTTTGACTATGAAATCAGAGTATCCTGCTGTGATGGAAATTGTGGCAGTACTACAGCACCGACTCCAAAAAGTCCTTTGCCTACTCCTACCCTTGAATGTATTTGCCAGTGGTCAGACTGGATGGACTTTGGTAGGCCAACAACAGGTCCCGGAGGTGGTGAAATGATTCCAATTAAAAGAATAATTGGCACCTATTCTTCCAACTGCTTAGCACCAAAAGAATTAGAATGCCGTGCAAAACTTTACCCTGAACTTTCACTTTCACAGCTTGGCCAGGTTGTGAAATGTAATACAAAAGATGGACTTATGTGTTTTAACAAAAATCAAGATATTACCCACCAATGTTTGGACTACGAAATCAGAGTATCCTGTTGTGATGGAAACTGTGGCAGTACCACAGCACCAACACCAAAAATCCCTTTGCCTACTCCTACCCTTGAATGTGTTTGCCAGTGGTCAGACTGGATGGACTTCGGTAGCCCAACAACAGGTCCTGGAGGTGGTGAAATGATTCCAATTAAAAGAATAATTGGCACCTATTCTTCCAACTGCTCAGCACCAAAAGAATTAGAATGCCGTGCAAAACTTTTCCCTGAACTTTCACTTTCACAGCTTGGCCAGGTTGTGAAATGCAATGTAAAAGATGGTCTCATGTGTTTTAACAAAAATCAAGATATTACCCACCAATGTTTGGACTACGAAATCAGAGTATCCTGTTGTGATGGAAACTGTGGCAGTACAACAGCACTGACACCAAAAATCCCTTTGCCTACTTCTACCCTTGGATGTATTTGTCAGTGGTCAGACTGGATGGACTTTGGTAGCCCAACAATAGGCCCTGGAGGTGGTGAAATGATTTCCATTAAAAGAATATTTGGTGCCCATTCTTCCAACTGCTCAGCACCAAAAGAATTTGAATGCCGTGCAAAACTTTACCCTGAACTTTCTCTTAAACAGCTTGGCCAGGTTGTGATATGTAATGCAAAAGATGGACTCATGTGTCTTAACAAAAATCAAGATATTAGCCAGCAATGTTTTGACTATGAAATCAGAGTATTATGCTGTCATGGACAATGTAGCAGCTCAACACAGGCAGCAACAACTTCTACCAGGTTGTCACTTTCAACAACAACCATGCCAGCAACAAATTCTTCGGATACAACTTCTTTAAAAGGGATATCACCTTTCATTACATCAAAACCAGTTAATTCTACCCCTGAATGTATTTGTAGATGGTCAGAATTGTTGGACTTTGGTGGCCCGACAATAGGACCTGAAGGCGGTAAAAAAATAACAATAAAAACAATTACAGATACCCATTCTTCCCTTTGTTCCACCCCAAAGAAGGTGGAATGCCATGCAAAACATTATCCTCAACTTTCTCTATCACAGCTTGGCCAGGTTGTCATTTGTAATGCAAAAGATGGGCTACTGTGTTTAAACAAAAATCAAGATACTACACTGCAATGCTTTGATTATAATATCCGAGTATTATGCTGTCATGGAAAATGTGACAACTCCACACAGACAGCAACCACTCCTAGATTGCCAAGTTCAACAACAGATACAATTTCAAGTAAACCTTCAGCAACGTATACATCTTCAAAGACATCAAGACCATCCCCACTTATTCCCACCCCTCTGTGCATTTGTCATTGGTCAAAGTGGTTTGATTTTGGTGGACCAACAACAGGTCCCGAAGGTGGGAAACATATACCAGTCAAAATCATCACTGACACCTATCCAACCTCCTGCTCAATACCACAGGCAATTGAATGCCGTGCAAAACTTTATCCCCGACTTCCTTTATCACAGCTTGGCCAGGTACTGAAGTGTAATCTTAAAGATGGACTTGTTTGCCTAAATAAAAAGCAAAATATCACCCAGCAGTGCTTTGACTATGAGATGAGATTGCTGTGTTGTCATCAGAATTGTATTAATGCAGCTTTACCAGCAGCACTGACTCTAGCTTTATACAATTCTTCCACAAGTATAAGCACAACCAATATACCCCTGACAAGACCTATAACAACAACTATTTCAAAACCATCTCTTTCTACATGTATTTGCCAGTGGTCAGACTGGATGGACTTTGCCAGCCCAACAACAGGTCCTGAAGGTGGTGAAATTATACCCATACACGCAATAATGAATGCCTATCTTAATATTAGCTCTGCTCCAACTGAGGTTAAATGTCATGCAAAACTCTACCCTGGACTGCTTCTTTCACAACTTGGACAGGTAGTAACATGCAGTTCTGAAGATGGACTAGTTTGTTTAAACAAGAACCAAGGTGTTACACAACAATGTTTTGATTATGAAATTAAAATAAAACATTGTCATGGATTGTGTGGAATATCATCCAAAATTATACAAACAAATCAGTCTTTTTCAAACAGCACAATTATCACCACAAGAAGTTTGCCAATTATCACAGGTTCACCAGAAGGTTACATCACTGCAAATCAAGATTCTATTCATGTGGGAAACTGCTCTGTAAGCACATGCATAAATGGTACAATGGAGCGTAAATCAGTACACTGTGATCCTGTCCAGCATCCTATGTGTATGAACAAATTTTCACCACTGAAAGTTGCTGACGAATCTGGATGGTGTTTTAAATATGAGTGCCAATGTGAGTAAAGATGGATATCTGATGTTCTGTTTACTGTTTAACACCAGTTACTGTCTCACATCATATTGGAAATGACCTGTAAATGTTGTTTCAGGTGTCTGCAAAGGCTTTCCTGGCCTACACTACATTACATTTGATGGAATATATTACCCTTTTCAAGGAAACCTTACTTATGTGCTTGTAAAAGAAATTAATCCGAAGTTTAACTTCAGTGTTGTGGTTGATAATGTCTTGTGTGATGCTGAAGAGGCCTCAAATCCCTGCCCCAAGTCTCTGATGGTTCACTACAAATCTTTTGAGATATTCCTGTCTCAGAGGATTTCTGGAGGAGCTGCAATGAATTTGGTAAATTTGCTAATTCCTTGTAACAAATGAACACTTTATTTTACGGTTACACATATTAGTTGCTTATTAGCATGCATATTACTAGAGTATTATCCATTAATTAATGGTAATTAAGCAAATATTAATGCCTTATTCTGTATGACCTTATTTTACATCCCTAACCCTACCCAATACCTAAATTTAACAACTATTAATAAGCAGAAAATTAAGAATTTATTGAGGGAAAAGTTGTAGTTAATAATTATCAAGTGTTACCTATTCTAAAGTGTTACCCTTTGTAATGCATTAAAACTATTTGGCAATTTTTTGTATGTTTGCATTGTAAATGCATGGTTACTTCTCCAGACTCTACCACCATCCATCCCCAAACATGTAAATAGCACATTTATGCTTGTTTGTTTATAGATTTATGTGAATCAAAAGAAAGTCGAGTTTCCATTTGAAAATAAAGATGTCTATGCCACAGAGAATGGCACAGAGTATCTGGTGGTCATATCTGAGATTGATGCATACATCTCTTTTACCGGCACAATGTTTTCCATTCATCTCCCATGGCAAAAGTTCCATGGTAACACAGAGGGCCAGTGTGGTAGGTCTTGTTAAAATTATGAAATACAGATTAAACTGCCACAATTTCTTGTGATTTGTTTTGTCCTATTCCAGTTATATTTCAAACAGAAATCAAATAAACTGTATTATGCTGTGCTATCTCAGAATTAGTTAAGTTACTTTTTAAGCTCTGATTTTGTGTTTTTAGGTGTGTGTGATAATAACCAAAAGAATGATTGTCGCTTGCCAAATGGCACCGTTATATCATCCTGTCAAGACATGGCTCCATATTGGCATGTTCATAACAACAACAACTTTCTTTCACCGAGACCTGAGTACATATCAAAGCCATGTCCTTCTTCTGTAATATGCAAAATAATGGAACACAAGTAAGTATTAATTATTTAAATTTAAAATAATTCCATGTATGATAAATACATCATCTATGTTCTGTCATTACACTCTAGTTACCCTTTCAGTCGAATCACTTCGACATTACATATGGGAACTCTCCAGAGAGACCAATTGCCTTTGAGCTTTATACAAAAGGCAATTGAATATTTGCATGCACTTGAATGCGCTCAGAGGGCACAACCGCAGTGCACATGCAGCTTTTCGCTTCAGAGCCTACGTCGTTCTGAGCTGGAGACCTCCTCAACTTGCGATTGGAGAAATGGAGTGTCACTTCTGAAAAGAATTCCTGCGATCTTCTGTTCTGCTTGTCTGACAGCGTTCACTGGGCGGCTGTCAGCGGATCCTGCGGGCTGGTGGTCTTTTTCAGGGCTGGCTATGCCAGTCATCTTGCATTCCAATAAGCAAAGACCTCTGATTGCACGGAGTTGCCGCGTAAGGTCTTCCCTGGGCAAACCGGGATAAAGAGCAAATTTTGTCCACGGTTGGTGAAAACGTTCTCCAGAATGTTGATCCGACTGTGCGCTTCTGGGTGTGGAAGTTTCCTCACCTCTTCAGATGGACATGATCGTTGCCTCAATTATATCCATAATCTTATCGATATATAGCATTTCTGACGCCGGCTCGGCTCTTCAGCGAAAACCTGCATGTGCACTGCGCTCGTGCCCTCTTGTACTCACACACTCAGGTGCACCAGAGAGTTGTCATGACAGAAACTTAAAAGTTTTATATCAGCTGAATGTGGCAGCTATAATAATAATAATAATAATAATATAATGGATTCTACTGATCAACAGGGTTTTTGAGAAATGCCATAAGTTTGTCTCTTTTGAGCCCTTTGTGTCAACCTGTAACTCTGATGTGTGTAAACCGAACAACAAAGCTGTTGGCTGTGACAGTCTCCAGGCCTTTGCCAGGAAATGTGCTGTGGCAGGAGTATGTGTAGACTGGAGAGGTTTGACAAACGGAATGTGTGGTCAGTGTCATCTAAGTAGTAATTCAGAATGTCTAAATATAATTCATAAAAAACTATATCATTGTTGTTTTTACAAACACATAACATTTTTTCTTTAATTCAGATTTTAAATGTAATAAGCCACTAACATATAAAGCTTGTGGTCCTAAAGTGGAATCAACCTGTAATGAAAGGTAGGCCCTATTTGAAATCTTGAAAAGTATTCTGGACACGCAAGAATGTTTTCAAATGTAAAAATGTGCAAGAAAGAAAAGTGAAATTATTATGTTTGTGTATCATTTTAGATTTAATTTAAATTATTTACATGGCAATAACGCATTCAGGAATCAGGACCCAATGCTATGGGAAGGATGTTACTGCCCAAGTGGTACTACACGTTTGGAACTTAATTCTAATGTCTGTGTTGCAAGCTGTAAGCAAGCTGCATTGAAAGCTGGTGAGTTTAATTTGATATTTATTAATTTGATATTTTCTTTCAAGACTAAGACTTCACTACAATTGTACCTTTAATCTGTTGCTGTATAAGGAATATAAAGTTTTTACACTATATGGCCAAAAGTTGACACCATGCTATAAAACAGGCTTGGCTATTCCAGTATATTTTACTGGATAATTTAATAATTTTACATGACACAGCATTCTAGAGGATCCTTTTCTGTAACAGTTTGTTATAATAAATAAATACAATTATTACTCATTTTATGTCAGTTAACTAAGGCTAATGTTATGTCTTGTCATTGTTTCCAACCATGGAAAGACCTCAATAAACAATTTGAATTCAAGTAGCATTGCACTTACCTCATCCCGGTGCTGCAAAAATCAGTGCATTTATACTATTAAATTAGGGCCTGTATAAATTTTATTTCATCTGTTATGTCTTTACTATGCTTTCAGAAATCCTTGGCTCTCAGAAACGAGGGGCAGCCATCTGAGGTTCACAGTTGCTCTGCTGAAATTAAGAGGGATAACACTGAATGGTACTTTAAATATGAAATTTTATTTCTAAAATGTTTGTTAAATTAATTTAAATGTAGGTGATAAATAAAAACTGTATAAAATATGTTGTATTTAAAACTACAAAATGGCATAATAATAATAATAATAAACAATGTATCATGTGAACATGTGTACTGTATTTTACAAAATTGTACAGGTTTTAAATTAATCTGGCAATATAAACCCATGAATAAGGTAAAAAACATAAGTCAGTGTTCCTTTAAACGTGGACTAGCATAAATCATCCATTATACTGGGTTAAATAAACAACACAACATGGGTTAAAATAACCACTTTAGCATTTGTCCAAATCTCACACTACAAAACAACTCAAACTTACTTTTTTTGTTACAGTGCAGAAAAGCCAAGACAGTCAGTCAAAGGTAGAGAGAAAAGAACATAACAATAAAGTGACAGGATTCCCTGTTTACAGGGTTAAGAGATTGTATAGCTTACTGTATCTAATCTAGCTTTTGAATCATAATGGAGTCAATACTGCAATGACTTGTTCATGTATTTTGAGTCCATTCCTGCATTAAACTATTAATTTAAAACATTTATTTTTAAGACTTGTTTGAGCTTATGCTGATAAAAATGTTGTCCCACATATTTTTCCTAAAAGAAATGTATCGTGTCACATTTCCCTGTGGCCCTCTACAATGTCCTTTGTGTTGAAAAGAAACAGTTTCTAATTTTTACACAAATTTGTACATTACAAAATGCGTGATGGAAAATAAGACAATACTACAATTCATGTTGAAGATGACAAGATGGAAGCACAGCTTTTCTCTCCGGATGGATTCTCGCATGCCTATGCAAAAGTCTCATTGTATTTATTAATCTGTCTCAGTGCATTGTTTTTATATCTTGATGTAATAGTTTCAATAAATATATGCAGTTTGTTTGCTGTTCTCAATCATTATTTTCTGTGACCTCCTGCCTTTTAAAAAACTTCTTGAGTAGTGCAACAATGGCTGCTTGGTTTAGATAAAGGTGTCATATAATGCCAATTTTCTACGTTATTGTTACATATAATAATATTGCCCAGTAAAACCACTCAGTGTAAGCAATCAAGCCATTAAAGGTAACCTATATATATTATATCTTTACTTTAATAATCCAAGCTGAAGATTCCTTTTTATTAGAGATGCCAAACAAGGATGTAAGCAATCAAAAGAATTAATTAAACTTAATCCTCACAAACGTGGCAGGGTATCCATGAGCTGCCGCAGATAATATTTCCATATATGTTTGTAGTTTGGGGGCTTACTTACAGTTTAATGCAAATCACCATATACACAGAGATTGTATTTGAGATGTTTACCGTACCGAGTTTCAGTTTAACTTTCATCCAAATTGCGTAGTGAATGTAGATATTTTATATACTATTATTTTATATTTATATGATTAAACTTAAGAATGATTAACCCTTACATGACCCTAAAAATGAGTCATGCTCATTGTCTCTGCATCTCGGGAATCTGAGGGAACACCGGCCCAGTCTGTGTGAAAAGCTGCTGTCAATCAACAATCACGGGAGAAACCTCCAGCCCGTGTGACGTCACACAATCAGACGGCTCAATTTGAGAAAGGGCAAAACATTTCAGCAGATTTTATAAAAAAAAAAATTAAAAAAAACCCTGGGTAGATGTTTAGCATTATAGGGTAGTTATGTACACAAACCACCAACACACATTTCATTTCAAACAACTTGTTAAAGTGTATATGAACAGTATATGACTGTTTAAGTTTTGTAAGATGCTTTTTTGTTTTGTTTAAAATGCTTAGTTTAAAGAAGTCTCTCTCTCTCTCTCTTTAGATCCAGTTTTGTTTCTTCCTTTAACAGTGCAGTACATGAAACAGTTTTCATTTTCCAAAAGAAAGAAGAGAAATGTGATTGTATTCTCTTGTAATCATCACAACCACTGTCAAATGTCTTTGAATTCAGTAAGGTTTTAAATTCACACACTGACATGATTTATTAAGTATTATGTAACACGAGGTTAGAGTAAAGAGTAATGGATCCTGAAGATAGGGTTGGGTTGTCATTGTCAGTCGGATATGTCATTTACATTTGAAAATAATTCGCAGCATAACACTTTTAGCTATATTTTTTGTACATTTTCCGTTTATATTAATAGAAACACCCTTGTCCACTGTCTCAATGATTCCAATATTTCAAGCAGTAATACATGTTTTATTTTAATGCACTTACAGAGAAAGATACAGGAAGATACAATTCTGATTTAACAAAAATAAATATTGTACAAACATTAATTCAAAACGGTTATTTATAACAAAGACATAGGTCACATATTAATCTAGATCAGCATAATAATATAATATATTGGGAGCATTTTATAACTTAATTTGACTATTAATAAAAGTATTAATTAGCTATTTGAAAGCAGATTACAAAAAAATTGCAAAAAGCTAAAACTTAAAATATGTTTAACATGTTTAACAGTTAATGTTCATTGTGATATCTTTTTAAAGTATACAACATATTTTGTTTTACAAAAAGAAAGAACAACAACAACACCTTAACAATGAAATAAACTGAATACTTTTTCAGTCAGTAAAGCAACCAGTATTTGTTTTGCATATCAAAACTATAGTGTCAAGCAACAATTCACTTATTATTCACCTAATAATTATAATAGTTACTTATTACATTAATTTTGCGTAAAGAATTATTGTAATTTATGGTCTATGAACTGCTTTGCGATTTTACGTGATAGATTTATAAGAAACTTTTATGGTTACTCAATTAGCAAATACTGTTTTCTGAAATGACTTAAAAATTAAGAGAATCACATCTGATTTTTCTGTTTTATGGCATTTGTAGCATAAATTACGCCACAATACCTTTTTGTTGTTGTTATTAATAATAATTACAAAGCCATATATAAATACTAAAGTTTCAGTGAAGTTATGGGGGAAATTGTTTATTATTTGCATTAGTCTACTACAGAGTGGAGTGTTCTTTAAATGCTCTGAAAGCTTCATCATTTTCTTTCATTTTTTTGTTTTTATTATTTTGATGTGCTAAAGTAACAGGAAATGTATGTGTAACAGATCACGGGAGTCGTGTGGATCCATTTGCAACGTGTTTATTGGGATGGTCGTACAGGCGTAGGTCAGTA
>JAUYWG010000249.1:1868509-1878708 GCA_034779775.1 Enteromius afrohamiltoni | reverse complement strand
AAATATAATAATAATATATATATAAGCATGATAAAATAATAAATATCTCTAAAATAAAACAAATCTATTAACCGTATAAAAATACAATTTAACAAAAGATGAATAGAAATACATCATGATAAGCAGCATTATATTTGGAGTTCAGGTGACTGGCTCAAAATGTTCTATGTTCCAACTGTGTCAGATTTCAAAGTCATTCAAGGTGGATGTACTGCCAAAATCGATCCTTCATTTCCCACACAAGCACCAAGGCTTAAACAGTAACCATTAAACCACACTAGTGCTACAAAATTTCAGTTTAAATCGCAATCTCTGCCACAAGACACTATTTCTTTCTTTTTCTCCCCGCTCTTAAGTCTTTGCTTCTTCACCTTTCTCTGGTTGAGTCTTAGCCCTCTGTCCTCTTGGGGAAGTGGTGGGGACGGCTGGCTGCTTGAGCCCTCGTGGAGGTTAATGGTGACTCGGGCTCCAGGTGGGAGTAATCAGCTGTGTGCAGTCCAGCGGGGGTCAGCGGGTACCAGTGCTCCCCTCCTGGTGCCCCCCTCCTTCCTCCGGCGGAGGAGTGTTAGGGCCCGGAGAGTGCCGAATGATTGCTAATAAAACATTTGATTGAGAGGAGAGCGGAGTGCCAACCATAAACAGGCTGGATTCTGCCCTTTAATTTCACCATCTCCAGAGAATTGCTTTTGCTGTGCCGCAGAGCGAGGCTTACACACAAACAGTTAGTTGTCTAGCCTAGAAGCGAAGATCTAATTTTGTGCGCGTGCGAGCGTGTGTGCGTTCGGGTGTTTGTCTATTTTGTGTTCCTGGGGACAAAAACTAAGGGCTTTTCATTTTAAATTCTCACTGCTGTAGATGCTGCCTCGACGCTGATAAGAAAAAAACAATCATTTCATACTGCTGAGAAAATTGGCCGTAGTGCGGCTAAGATGGCAACAGCCTTGCGCAGAACACGACGGATTCTAATTTGCTTTTTCTGTCAGGTTGAATCGTGTTGCTGAGGTATGTGTGTGTACCTGACTGCATGCAGACGGTGCATTAATGCACCGTATGATTGACTAAATGCATTTTTGTTGCACTCCCAGTATATAATCAGCCCTGTAACGTTCACAAAAACAACAACAACTCAGAATTTCTGCATAAAACACGCTTGCTTGCTTGCTTTCTTGTGTGTGTATGTGTGTTGGGCTCAGATGAAAGGTTAACGCAGGAGCATATATCAGACACTAGCGTGCAGTAATAAAGGGCCGGCTATAGAGCCGCTTCTCTCCTTCTGGGAACTGCGCGCATTTTTATAACCTCGCTGACAGCAAGATAAAGTGCTCGTCCAATTAGAAAAATATTTGGGCACATACCTTCCTGCGAGAGTCCCCGGCTTTTTTATTCTCAAACAAATTTTATACGGAATCTTGGGCGTTTTGGTTGTTTGTTTTTGGCTCTGCGAATGCATCACGTGTGTTTTTGCCCTGGCAGCATGCTTGCCGCGTTTCTCGCTTTAGAGGAGAGCGATCGCGTGCATCCGGTTTTTGTAAAGGGCTACGGTTGCAGACATCGCCATGCCTTCGCTCCACGTTCACACACGCGTCCTGATTCATTCTTAACCCTCGTCCGTATTCTTTCCTCCTCCTTTTAAGAATAGATGTATTTTGGGGGGCTTTTCTTTCAGAGTGCATTAAAATTAAATTCTCTCTTGTTGTTGTGAAAGAGGCGCATGTTAAAAATAATTGGATGAGGGGGAGAACAAAGGGCTGTCTCTCCCTTGCGCGACTGCATGGCCCAGCGAGGCGTTAATGCCGCGCCCGACGCATTGTTCGGCTGTCTGCAGCCATCTCCCCAGCCAGACACTCAGCGCTGCTCAAGTCACTTTTAATGTCTGATAATCAAGGTGAATTTTCAAAAAGCTGCCATTTTCAAATGATGGTGTATATATTATGTGGAGATGGGGATTTTGAGAGAAGGGAGGGGGCCGGCGGTGGGCGGCAGACAGGATGATGAGGGCCATGCACAGTGAAAGAGAGGCACCTACTGGTTGCGGGCCGAACTGCCAGGACGCTGTGCAGGGGGTTCGACGGTTGCATGACAGATGTGTGATTGGCTTGTGTGTAACTCATGAAGCTTACGTGGAGTGCGTTGGTGGAACATTGCATTCAGAGAATTGCGCTTTCTTTGTCACCGTATCGTGCTTTTCACAAAAGAGGACAGTTAAAATGTGTTAATGCCTTTTTAGTTAATCAGCTATAGATATACCATATGCAATCTGTTTATTGTTATCTTATTGTGAAGTGTTTCATTTATTTAGCACAAATGTTTCGTGCTTTTCTAGACTAATGTGTGCTTTTCAGTGGCTTGCACCTTGATTTGCCACTGACATGTGTCACCTCTGCAGCTTCTCCGTGAATTTACATTTTTATTTGGGCAGTACAGATGGAACCAGTCATTTGCTACTGTATATAAAGCTGTGCCCCGCTTATTCTGGAAAGACATTTTCATTTCGGAGAATGAGGCAATTTCTGGGACACGAACTCTGGTAATGGAACAGATTCTTGTTAATAGTGTTATTTACCATTATAAAGATACTATAGTTGTGTATATATGTATTTACATGCATATAATTTATATTAAATATATAAATATATTTAATAAATAAACATAACCCATTTTATATATATATATAATACATGCATGTGTGTATTTTTATATACATAATAAACACAGTATACATGAGTAATAAATATATTAGTTGTTCATTTAAATAAATTTTTTTGTAATTTTGTGTTATGTCATTTTCAGAATGAATTGGCAAAAAAACAACAATAAAAATTATTTGTAAATGTAATCCGTTAACAAGCATGTTTGATGATAGAAAAGTAGTTTGACCAATAGGATGCGAGCTCAAACAATCCAGTTGTGGCATTCGAGGAGGTGAAGAAGAACAGAGAACTGTAAAAGCAATGCTAATGCTTCCACATAGAATGTATAAAGGTACGGTACATCTATAGTTGTTCATTACCAAGTTAAAGCCCCACATCATTACCTTAGTATGTAGCAAGCAAGCTCTGTTTCACTATACATGCTTTTTTTTTCTTCTTGCAATGCTTCTGCATTCTCATTTTTCACCCCAGCGTGCACCGCACCGAACGTTGCAATACATTACAGAGGTGAATGTATGCAGCACGTAGAACATAATAAGTGTGTATTTATTTCCTCCAGACTGATTTACTCTCCCCTGGCTTGGAGGAAGGCGAGGAGAACAACCATCTGCGATGAGCTTGATGTATCAGATCGCACTGTTTTTTGCAGAGCAATGCTTTTTATTACCACATTGTGACTGTTTTTGTTATTATTTCGACTTGTACGTATGTGTATTTGTACATCCTGTGGTGCTGGACTGAGGCGACTGAATACAAAAATGGGACAGAAGCCTGAAATTGCCGCTGAGCTTTTTGAGGGCCATGACTCGACAGGGTCCAAATGCATTATCCTCTCCATAAGGCCTCAACTAGTGGTAAAGATGGAGTTTTGTTTTTGCGTCCTTAGAAGAAAATGGACGAGTAAAAAGCCTTTGGTCCGGTGCGTCTGTTTTTGTCATTGATTATGAGAGCACTGGGGTTTGTTTTAAGATGCCTGTCTTCAGTGGAGTGACTTAATGCACCGGCAGAGCAGGGGAATGTGAACGAGGAGGACAGGAGCCTGTGTCTTCACTTCTCTTTCATGAAGAGACCGCTGCAGACGTGACGTGCTTCCTGAGAAGGCTCTTCGTCTCTGTGCGTGTTTGTGACTGCGAAGCGAGAACGGAAGTATCTTTGAGACACACAAACATTTATAAACAAAGATGAATGTTTTTAATGGCTCACAACATAGGGTTGTCAAGGGTATTCTTGTAGCTTCAGTACTGGTGGATGTGACTTTGACCTGTTAATTGACTGTGCTGCTCTGAATCAACAAAAAAGGAAGTCGATGCTCATTTCATGTCATTACATAGTCATTAGTATCTGAAAGCAAAAATACAAAGTTCTGGCATGACTCTTAAGGGCGCAGTCCAATAGATCTCAATCAGTATGAAATAATGTCATCATTATCACATGATGCAGCCGATTGGTTCTCTCCTCTATCGATAGCCAATGAGCTCGCTGCTCAACATTCAAATATATTGCTAATGCTTGTGGAAACAGTTGCAGTACCCTCCACCTTCCCCAGCTCCACCTGTATAGATCTGCTAAGGGGGAGGTTTATGTATGTCATGGGGGTTATTCATATATGTGATATGTGCAGCAGCAACGTTTCTTACATGCTTACAGCTGCATGTTGTGGATATATTGGCAGTGCTGCAGCAGCATAGCAGATCTATTAATTTTCTTGTAATGTGCATTTATTTTTACCTTATTTCTTTAACGACTCCCAAGCAATTAGTTCAATGATTCAACAAGTGGGCGGGCAATATGCTAATGATTCATGTTGACATCGGCATGAAACCATTTGGGACTCGTTTTAAAACGAGTCGAGTCAATAACTTTACACGGTGCACTTTCAGATTTCAGATTTTGGCAAATGCTGCTTTTTACTGCACCACGATAATGCTCTATGGTCAACAAACATACAGTAACTGCAAAAGTAACTCTCACTCCATCTCCACCGTTTTCACCCCAAACTCGTGCCACTGCCATATGGGCACGGTGCCCACGAGGAAGCAGTGTGTGGCCTGAGCCTTTCTCTCACAAACACACACATACACACATTTGACCTGTCAGATACAGGTAGAAGATTCCTGCGAAAGTATAGTATTCATACCAGAGTAGTTTCATAGTATATATAAACCAAAACGCACACCCATACATATGTGCACATTTTGGTAAAAAATAATTGGTACTAACACAAAAAAATGTGTTTCTTCACAGAGTGCTGAGGAATATTTTCCCCCATCCCCCTTTCTCTTTCTCATTTCTCCTCTCTGCTCTCCTCTTTGTATCCTTAAAATATTCCGCACATCTCGCTGCAGTTCCGCATGACAGACACCCCTAATATAATCTGTGTGTCTGAATTCTAATTTGTACCGTCAGGATAAAATAAATAGTCTGCAGTTAATTATAGCGAGCCAGCGCCTGCCTTTGCCCGGGTGATTTATGAAGTGCGTGCAGGCATTCTCCAACACATTTTTCTTAATTTATTTTTAATCTGTCTTTCTATTAATTCTGCAGCAAATGTCTTAATGATGTGCGAGGTGTGCATTAATGAGAGCAGGTGGAAGGAGAGGAGCTTGGGTGGGGGTGGGTTCCAGGGGGTCTGGACCTACCAGGACTGCTCTTAGACCCCCCCCTTTCCCTCCCTTAACCCCCAAAAGCTCTCCCTTCCCCTCTTTCTTTCTGTCTCCCTCTCTTCATGTGTTTGCTTTGTTCTGTCGGCTCTAAGGCTGTGTGTGCAATGCCAGTAAAAATAGTTCTACCATGAGCTATGATAGTATCAGATGGTAATACTATGGTTCTTTAAAATATATCGCTTGATTACCATATTTATAGCTTGATATTTACATAGCACTCTAAGATGCTGAAACACTTTTGTAAGCTCTATACCCAAAAACATGGTATTATGGTACAGGGGCATGTGATTTCCTGATATATCAGGTCATAAAAGTAATTTTGAGGTTATTGGCATTTGACTTGATAAACAAATAAATAAACATTGCATTATTCACCTTTACATTACTTTGTGTTCTGTCATACACAATAACTTAAATGGCAAGTTAAGCCAAAGAGTTTTTAATTCTGTCATTATTGACTCGCCTTCACATTAGGGATACAGGATTATGAGAAAAATCATAATTGTTGATTGTTTATTATTGTAATTGTTGATTGTTTGTTATTGTAATTAAGATGATGATCATCACAAAATACTGAATGGTGTTTATACCATTGCTTGAAGCAGCCACATGCCATATTCTGGATGAGAATAAACAAGCTAAAAACAACTGAAAAACGTCTATAGTATTAATCATCAAATATGAACTATGCATAGGATGGGTTTCTTTAAATAAAAAATTAAAATATGCATAGCACTGTAATGCTTTCCTAAAAATTAAAATGTAAACTTTTATTGTCACTATTATGTGCTTTATATGCTTTCCTCCATCTTTAATGTGGACACTTTTGTTCATTTAGATACTAAGACTGTTGTTTTCAGTAAAATAAACAGTAATATTTGAAGGCTGCCGCTTCTGTCAGCTGCCCATCATTCAGCTCTTAATGGAACTAAATTAAACTTGGGTATCATTCTGCTTTAGGTACGGGTATAATCATAAAATATAAGTAGGATATCATAGCAACAATATTGTGGACCATTTTTAGTCTTTTTTAGACCATTTTTATTTAACATTTTTCAATGTTAGTGTAGACATGATGTTGTGTGCTCATTTGTTGTTGTATTGGATGCTTACAGATGTGTCCTCTCATGAGACTTGTCTTCCCAAGTAATGCTTGTGTGTTGCTTTGTTCCAATACCTATCACTGCTTCATTTAAGTCTCCCATGCTGTGTGTGATGCTGTGTTGCTGCCTATATCAATCACTTATGAAGTTCCATTTGAGTTACGATTCTGCCTTGGAGTTCAGCTGCCAGCAGACAACATGGCAGCTCACTAGGTTTGGAAACAGAGCTTACAGATAAGTGCGTCTGTCTCCACACATCTCCTCAGCTCTTTTCTCACATCCTCTACCATTTCTCTCCTCATCTGCCTTCCTTTCATTTCCTCCTCACAAACAGATCCTCATTGAAGCAGCTAAGCATGGACGGCTGCGGCGCAGCTCCTGCAGGAACAGAGGGATAATTTAATTTATCTTCCTTTTTGTCTCTCCAGTCGGCTCATTTTATTCACACACAGATCATTACACACCAAGACCCCATTTTCATTTCCTACTGCGTACAGACGCGCACACACATACAGGCATGGCTTTAACTAGGCTGGCAGGCCCAGGCCTGGTGCTGCTGTCGATCGATACCCGCGCTCGAATAGGAGAGATCCACACTGCCTTAATAGGTCCTGCAGGTCCTACCATAAAACACCTCTACAGACCTGAGGACCAGAGGCTTCATAAATTTCTCTCTCTCTCTGTGGGGCTGAAACAGAGTCGTGCTGGGCGACACAAGGGCTGGTTCAAATGTGTAGCTTGAAAGGAAAGGATTGGGAATGGTTTTGTGGAGTGAGCTGACATGAACGTGGATTTAGCACAGGAAACTATTTAAACTCGCTTAATCAGCAAGACAAATTCCATTTTATAACAAGACTGCAATCAGGAAGTTTGGTAATTTTGGTGGTTGTTGATTCTTGCACCAATGAAGATTGAACTCAGAAACAGTATGGAGCACACTGCTACACTAAAAAAGTGTTCCTTCAGTACTATTCAGCATAGAACATACAATGCAAAAAGCGGCAGATGAAATTCGGTTCTGAAGCAAATGACTTTGAGCTAGTTCTTGTATGCGAATCATTCTGTGTGAGCAGTGATGATGGATTCTCGAGCATAAACCAGTTCTTATAGGTGAATCATAAATCATGAGCAGTGATTTCTAATTGTTCAGCGAGTGATTCTCATGAGCCAGTTCTTGTAAATGAAACATATGAGTGAATGGCTCATATGAGCTGGTTCTTGTAGGTGAATCAGTGTGGGCGTTGATGTCTGATTCTCAAGCGAATGAATGTGCTGAGCCGGTTCTTGTATGTGAACCTTACAGCATGAGCAGTGAAGTCTGATTAACGAGTGAATCACTCTTGGGCTTTCTAATTAATCACAAACACTTATGAATACGTTGGAGCAGTTTCTCAACTACACTCTTACTAAATGAAGCATTCATTTGTTAGGGCTCCAAGTTTAAAAAATAAATAAAATGTGATACTGCTAAGTGGGATTATCAAATTAAAAAGGCTTAATTTAATACATGTATGTGCTGCATGTCTCAGAGTGAAGCATAGCACTATGTTATTGCACACGTGAGCACTAATAATTAATAGTCGTGTTCATATAATCAAGAAAAACCAATGTTTACAGCCCAACAAAAAGCAGTCATATATATATATATATATATATATATCTCAAATTCAGTAGAATCAATAATAGAACCCATTAAGGAACCATAAGCGCTAAAGGGAATCGGTATCATAATCATTAAATTCCGTATTTATCCGTATTTTCCGTATAGATTCCTAATATCTTGTTGCTGGCGGTTGCCAGGATGTCACTGTATGGTTGCTAGGTTTTTCTGTGTAATTTCACCTCGCAATCTGATTGTAGGGGTCGTCAGCGGTCGGGTTTATTTTACTTACACATCAACAAAAGATGTTGTTCTCGTCCTACTCTGCGAAATTACAGCCGCCAAAACGAACACTGTCTAAGCTGATCTTTTCAGCAGGGAAAGCTCAACTGTTGATGAGATGTTTGTAAGGCGAAAAGCATTTGTAGCTGTAGAGGTTCTCCAAGTCCCAGCATGAGTCATTACGAGTGATTTTTACCTTTGCGACGTTTCGCAGCAAGAACGCGCGCAGTCGTGATTTGGTGCGTGAAGCACAGCGGGCTGAAACGAGGCACGCAAGATTGAATTAAGAGTTACACTGGCAGTAAAAGGAGATGGCCGCCCAGCATCTGTTCTCCCTCTTTCCTCCTGGCCCTCGGGCAGTGTGCGAGCGTTATAGAATGTGTGTGCGCCTGCATTATCCAAACAGATAGCTACCAACTTTAATTGCCTCTGCATCCACTTACTCACCCCTAACGCCCTTCAACCTCATCCACCCATCGCCCGCGCAAATAAAAGAGCGAGAGGCGGGAGATGGAGGGAGAGAGAAGGCGAGCATAATTACTTATTTTAGTGGACTGCTGTAGAATGCCTCTCGCCAAATGACTCTAATTCCAAATGGTTAACAAGAGCCGAATAGAGCCGAATCCGTGTGACAGCAAATTGCTTTCCCATTTGCAGCCTTAATGGCTTTTCATACTTTGCACTTCCAATAAGCAGTAAACTCGGAAATTAATATTGCACGCTGTGTTATGATGCAAATGGGAGGGAGATAGGAGAGCCGTACCTTCATGCAGAAAGCTCTGATTAGATCTGTAATTGCTTCACTCTGATTTTTTCTCCCTCTCTTGCCCTCCGTCTTTCTCGTTCGTAACTTTCCGACATATTTATTGAGCTATTTTGAGATTTGCCATTTCACTTATGCGTCAACATTGACTGCACTTTTGATTTGTGTCACGCTGTGGTTTTTGTTTTCAAATCAATGCTAATCAGCGGTAATTTGCCAGCGGCGCGGAGACGCTCGTCCTGGGGGTTTAATGTCTTTGCTGTCACCTTTAAGGTGTTTGTCACACATTCTAGTCAGAACAGCTTTTTAAAATGAAACGGAATAAAAGGAGGTTTGTAAACGAGGCACAAGCGGTTTTAAGGTGTCTTATTGAAATGCACGCCACTCGCACGTATACGAACGTTTCACGGTGAATAGACAATTGCGTTCGCCGGTTTGAAGATGTTTGCAAAACACTCTGAGGTGACGTGTTAATGGCGGTACTAATGAAAGAGCCTGAACTCTAACCGCTCACTCTTCTGCCCGATTAGCAAATGCGTCTCACATTTAGCTGTGCTTGATTAAATGTAGATTGCTCTAGTTGAAATGAAATTAAATTTTGATTAAATAACATCAGGGCTGGAATGAAGCATGTAAATGTGTAGATAATGTAAATAGGAAGATTTTCCTCTCTGCTGGGTAAAAAGGACGTACGACCATCAAACTTCAAATGATTCGCTAAAGCAAGCAACAGTTGCTCATATTCAGAGTTAAGGATCTGAACAAACTGCTGGGTAGTAATATTGATATATTCCCATTCTTTGTTTCAGGTTATTCTGGTTCTTTTTTAGTAATTCAGACACTGATTATCCAAACAGATCATTCTTATGAGCTAAATCTTTCAGTGAATAGTTCAAAAAGATTATATGAATAAGTCACATGTAATTGAATGTATTCCTATCTTGTTAATTATCCGTTATCAATATGGACATTATAATCTAAACGAATCTAGAAGCAGAATTAAACGCATTATTTATTGCATTTAAAAAAAAAAAATCATAAAAAGGGGTAATTAATATATATACACTACCGTTCAAAAGTTTTAGAACAGTAAGATATTTAATGGTTTTTAAAGATGTTTCTTCTGCTCATCAAGGC
>JAUYWG010000249.1:1858215-1868409 GCA_034779775.1 Enteromius afrohamiltoni | reverse complement strand
GTGGGAACATTAATACTCGGGCGAAGGTTCCCGCTGCTGCCGGTCGGAGAGGGCCACAGAGGAGCGGTTTGTTACAGTTAACAACACACAACTGAGTGTTTTCAGACATTAAGCTTTATAATGACAGAAGACACAGTCAGTTCCTGTTGAAAGTTGGAGTGAAATGGAGACTCGCTCTTTATTGCTTTTCTCTTTGTTGACAATGACAAATACATGACATGATCTTTAGTCACCCTAAATCTCAGAGCAGAGCAGAAAGCATCTGGTCTAAACCCGCCTGTAAAATGAACGGGCCTCAAGACCCAAAGCATTCTGGGATCCCCGAGCTCATCTGTGAGGTGAGGTTTTACTCTTAAGCCACCGGCTCATATTCACACTGACACCAAGGCCATTATAATTCCCTCCATCATCACAAAGACCTTCAGCAGAAATCTCTTGTAAAGATGACTGCTGGCACTGCCATTCAGGAAGAGGATTTTAAAATGTCAGCCAATATCAGAGATTTGCCTCATTAAAGTGGGTTGAGGGGGGCTTTTCCATTACGAGAGGGAAGAGTTCAGGGGAAATATAGTGTATAGTGGTCTGTCTGTTATTTCATAATGCTAAAAGCACTAAAAACTGGGTTTATTTTAATGCAAGACACTACAGCTGAACAGGGTAAAACATTCAACTAATAGGATATGACCATAATTTCTCCACATGATTAGTCACAGTACGACTGTTTTGTATTACAATTTTTCTGAAATGTTGTTTAAATATGCAAACTGTGCTTTATCTAATTATATATGCATACAGAACAGAAATGTGAAGACTGGACAGGGGCGTAGCACCAAACTCTGAGCCCTATGCACAAGCAGTGTGCAACCCGTGAGCAAATTTCAGTCCTCAGGGGCCTTCCCCCCACTTGGGGCCCTGGTAATTTAATCCCACTTTTCACCCAACTACAATGGCCCTAACGCTGGATAAAGCCAGCTTCAAAACTCTTGGTTAATACTGATGACCTCTTTTTATCCCTCCATACATCAGGAATACATATAAACTCAGAATACAGGACTTCTTCTTTTTTTTTTTCTTTTTTTTTTTAAATTTATCACAATTATTAGAGTTTCACAATTAGGTCATAAGTTGTGAGATTTACAGTATGTTAATTAAAAATTGTGAGATAAAAAGTCACAGTTCTGAGAAAATAAAATGGTCTGCAAAATATAAACTTTCTTTACCGATATTACTTTGTTCTCAGAATTCTAAGGATGTTTTTTGCTGCCATAAATTCTTTTTTTTGTTGTTGTTGTTTTGTTGTTTTTTACTCTCACAGTTTTAAGTTCATCTCACAGGAATGATTCTTTCATTGCAAAAAATCAATCCTGAATTATTATATAAAAAGTTCTAAAAAATATATAATAATTATTAATATTATTTTCCCACGGTGGAAACAAGCCTCCATTGAAGCACATCGCAGGAGGAGAATACTAGTTTTGAGAAAACTGCCTGTAAAGATATGCATTGTAATTAAAATTCACAGACACAAATATATAAAGTGTTCAATGTGTATTTATATCTAGTTTGAAAGAAGTCAAGTTATTGAAACCAAATAGCTCAAAAACTCAAAACTGACCTGAGTCTGAAAGTGGTTTAGACATTAGTGTCTTGCTATAAAACGAACTTTATCATCAGACCACAGGTAGTTAGTTAATATCATGTAATATGTAACCTATTACACTCCCTTGTGATGTTCATGAAAATGCCTTGCAAAATGAAGAAAACAAACACTCAGCGAAGGACATTTTATCACACAGTATCATCAATCATAATTATAATCAGAGTGTATTACCTCACCTCTGCCTGATGGATGTCTGATTAAATGTCCCCTGGCTGTGGTAAATAATTGAATTCTGGGATGTCTGTCTGCTGAGCTCACACTAACCACTGTTGATCAGAGTTGATCTTTCGGCTTCTCTTTGAGCTCATCTGGTATTTTACTGAACTCTGGAATATCAGCTGTAATTGGATTAACGGTAAAATAACTCGTCATGACACCTAAAATGAATTTTTGATCAAAGGGTAGCAACAAATCTCATGAAACCATGTTTAGTCCGCTGCTGTGTCCAGAGAAGCCCTCCAGGGGTCAGAGTTTTCACTGGCCAGAGTAAACCTGAAAGCGGCTTGACTAGAGTTAGTCTTAAACATTTACTTTGCAGAAATCAGCAGGTAATGAAAGGGAATCAGAACAAAGCTAATGATTATATTTTGATTGTTATTTTTTATCACTGCACTTATACTCTGGAGGTGTTTATCAGGGCCTATAACAATTTTCAAATTGTTGAAAAACATCAAATTGAACATTGAATATCATTAGCCTACTATATAAGCAATATATATAGCAAATCTTGTATGCCCAATTGTTTTATCATCATAAAATATAAATTTTATATTGACCCAGAGACACAAAAATATTTATTTAATTTTAAATATCATTACATTGTTTGGATAATAAGATTTTATACATTATTTTTAACTAATTTTGTATTTTAATTTTTTTATTTATTTATTTGGAAGAAAAATATATTTTACTGATTATAGGTTCCAGGTTTTTTATACCCATGTAAAGCTTTAATACTACAACATCTGAACTCCCTAATATTTTATTTTGCAAAATGAAACTATATTATATTAAAGTATATTACATACATACATACATCCATCTTCCGCTTATCCGGGGCCGGGTCGCGGGTGCAGCAGTATAAGCAGGGACACCCAAACCCACTTCCTCCAGCTCTTCCAGGGGAATACCGAGGCAGCCGAGAGACATAGTCCCTCCAACGTGTCCTAGGTCTTCCCCGGGGGCCTCCTCCCGGTGGGACATGCCTGAAACACCTCCCCAGGGAGGCATCCGGATCAGATGCCCAAACCACCTCAGCTGGCCTCTCTCGATGTGGAGGAGCAGCAGATCTACTCCAAGCTCCTCCTGAGTGACTGAACTCCTCACCCTATCTCTAAGGGAGCGCCCAGCCACCCTACGGATGAAACTCTTTTCGGCCGCCTGTATCTGGGATCTAGGAACGTAGATCGACCAGTAAATTGAGAGCTTCGCCTTGCAGCTCAGCTCCTTCTTCACCACGACAAACACGTACATCAACCTCATTACTGCAGAAGCTGCCCCGATCCATCTGTCGATCTCTTGCATCCATCCTTCCCTCACTCATAAACAAGACCCCAAGATACCCCAAGCAGGAGCTCCCCACCAACCTGAAGGGGGCAGGCCACCCTTTTCCTGCTGAGAACCATGGCCTCAGATTTGGAGGTGCTGTTTCTCATCCCAGCTGCTTCACACTCAGCTGCAAACCGCCCCTGTGCCTGCTGTAGATCCTGATTTGAAGAAGCCAACAGGACACCATCATCCGCAAAAAGCAGAGATGAGATCATGTGGTCCCTAAACCGGACCCCCTCCAGCTCCTGACTGTGCCTAGAAATCCTGTCCATAAAAGTAATGAACAGGACCGGTGATAAAGGGCAGCCCTGCCGGAGTCCAACACGCCCTTGGACCAAGTCTGACTTATTGCCGGCAATGCGAACCAAGCTCCTGATCTGGTCTTACAGGGACCGGACAGGGACCTTAGCAAAGGGCCCCGGACCCCATATTCCCAGAGCACCCCCCACAGGACACCATGAGTGACGCGGTTGAATGCCTTCTCCAAGTCCATAAAACACATGTGAACTGGTTGAGCAAATTCCCATGAACCCTCCAGTACCCTAAAGAGGGTATAGAGCTTGTCCAGTGTACCACGACCAGGACTAAGGCCACATTGTTCCTCCTGGATCTGAGGTTCAACTATCAGTTGAATTCTCCTCTCCAGGACCCTGAGGAGTGTGATTCCCTTTTATAGTTGGAACACACCCTCCGATCCCCCTTCTTAAAAAGAGGGACCACCATCCCGGTCTGCCAGTCCAGAGGCACTGTCCCCAACCTCCATGCGATGCCATAGAGGTGTGTCAACCAAAACAGTCTCACGGCAAACAGTGACTTAAGGTCCTCAGGGTGCATTTCATTCACCCCCGGTGCCTTGCCACCGAGGAGCTTCTTAACTACCTCAACGACTTCAGCCCAGGTAATGGTCGAGTCCACCCCTGGGCCCCCACTCTCTACTTCCTCAGTGGAAGACTCCTCGGTGGGATTGAGGAGATCCTCAAATTATTTCTTCCACCGCCTGACAATATCCCCAGTTAAAGTCAGCAAATTCCCACCCTTTGCTGTATACAGTGTTGGCAAGGCTGCCTCAGGAGCCCCACAGGCCAGCAAGGCTCAATAGGAGTCCTCCTTCAGCTTGACGGCATTCCTTACTTCCGGTGTCCACCACCAGGTTCAGGGGTTACCGCCACAACAGGCACAGGAGACTTTGCAGCTACAGCTCTGAACAGTTGCATTGACAATGGAGGCGGAAAACATAGTCCACTCTAACTCAATGCCTCCAACCTCCCTTGGGTTCTGGTTAAAGCCCTGCCGGAGGTGGGAGTTGAAGACCTCCCTGACAAAGGGCTCTGCTAAACGTTCCCAACAGACCCTCACAGTATGTTTGGGCCTGCCGAGTCTGTCCAGCCTCCTCTCCCGGATCCAACTCACCACCAGGTGGTGATCAGTTTACAGCTCCGCCCCTCTCTGTACCCGAGTGTCCAAGACATACGGTCGGAGGTCCGATGAAACAACCACAAAGTCGATCATCGACCTCCACCCTAGGGTGCCCTGGTATCACGTGTACTGATGAGTACCCTTATGCTCAAACATGGTGTTATGGACAAACTGTGACTAGCACAAAACTCCAACAACAGAACACCACTCGGGTTCAGATCAGGGGGGCCGTTCCTCCCAATCACACCCCTCCAGGTGTCACTAGCATCTCCCATGTGTGCGTTGAAGTCCTCCAGTAGAATAGTCCCTCCAACGTGTCCTAGGTCCTCAGTTGGAGTACTTTCCAGCACCCCTCCCAGAGACCTCAAGAAGGCCGGGTACTTTGCACCGCCCTTCGGCCCGTAGGCACAAATAACAGTGAGAGACCTATGCTCGACCCGAAGGCGCAGGGAAGCGATCCTCTCATTCACCGGGGTGAACTCCAACACATGACGGCTAAGCTTGGGGGCTATGAGCAAGCCTACACCAGGCCGCCGCCTCTCACTGCAGGCGACCCCAGTCCACCCCCTATTGAGGTGTTGGGTTCCAGAGCCCAAGCCGTGCGTAGAGGTGAGCTCAACTTTATCTAGACGGTACCTCTCAACCTCCTGCATTAACTCAGGCTCCTTCCCCCCCAACGAGGTGACATTCCATGTTCGAAGAGCCAGATTCTGTGTCTGAGGATTGGGTCCTAGGGGTCCCCGCCTTTGACCTCCGACCAAACCGTCACAGTTGTGATTGTGTTTCCTTCCATAAGGGTTTTTTTTTTAGACCCTAGACACTCTTTGTCTGGCCTGTCACCTAGGAACTTTTTGCCATGGGAGACCCTACCAGGGACATATAGCCCATGACAACATAGATTCTAGGATCATTCAAGCACTAAAACCCCTCCACCACGGTAAGGTGGCGATCCAAAGCAAGTATATTTCTATAAAACTTTAATCACATACACTGAAATTTTTTTAAGTGGTTGCAGTCCATTTATTTTAGCTACATTTATACCTTACCTTAAAAAAATAAGTATAATTTCTTTTCAGTGTACAAAGAAAGAAAGAAAGAAAGCAGCAAATATAAGCTCTTATTGTAAATAAAATTGTGAATATAAAGCATGAAGATATCAAGATATTTTTAACATTAGTTGCTTTGTTACAATATGTATTGTAAATAGCTATACAAATAAATCTGACTTGCCATTGGTCCGTTTAGTGAAGTTGTGTGTAGTCATAACTCATGTCGGTCCTGGTTTCCCAACATTGCTCATTTTGGATGGTGACACCGGGTAAGGCCCTTCAGCAGGAGTGTCAAAAGCTGCTCCTGTAGGGCCACGTCTGCAGAGTTTAACTCCAACACTCCTGCCTATAATTGAAGTAATCCTGACGACCTTCAACAGAAATCTCTTGTGTGTTTAATTAGGGTTGAAGCTCAAGTCTGCAGAAGTGTGGATTGACAGCCCTGTCTCAGAGTTTCTGTGAAGCTGAAGATATGGATCATGTGTTTTAAATCAGGGAGCCGTCCAAAATGTGCCATACTGGGCCAGGAGTCACTGGTTGTCATACTTTCATTGCAAAAACTTTTTCATTCCCTTTCCTGTTTCCACCACTGAAATTAGAAAAACTTATACTTTCTGTATCTAAGTATTCTCATAATTTGTGAACTATGAGTTAGAGTGAGTTTGTGCTCCATGAATAACCCTCCAGTATTTTATGACTGGGTAATGATTTTTCAAAATCATCAGAACAGATTTAGAGAAATTTAGCATTTCATCACTTGCTCACCAATGCAGTGATTGGGTGCCTTCAGAATGAGAGTCATCTGATAAAAGCATCACAATTATCCACATGACTCCAGTCCATCAGTTAATATTTTAAACAAAAGTGAAACAATACATCTAGGCATTTTTTGCTTAAAACTGAGTTCTCTATCAATAATATAGTTTTTAAAGTGAAAACGTCATTTCATCTGAGTCAAAAAGTCCAAAAGAGTTTAAACTAATATGACGTTATAAACATAGCAGATTAAGATTGATTTGTTTCTTACAAACACAGCTTCTTACATCACAAGACGTTAATTGATGAACTGGAACGGTATGGATGACTGTGATGTTTTTATCAGCTGTTTTGGCTCTTATTATGATGGCACCCATTCACTGCAGAGAGAATCTGACATTACAATATTATTATTGGTTTTATTAATTAGTTAAATATACAGTTGTTTGTTGCCAATTACAATTAACAGATACAACCCTTAATTTTGATGTATCGCCAGATTTGTTTGCTGTTACATTAACTATTATAGTTCAATATGTGACCCTGGACCACAAAACCAGTCATAATGAGAGTATTTTTTTTTTTTTAAATGGGCTAAACTACAATGTCTGGAGGGAAAAAACAACTACATATTGAGGAAAAATCACCTGTAAAGTTGTATAAATTAACCAAGTTTTTATATATTTACAGTATGAAATTTACTAAATATCTTCACGGCACAATCTTTACTTAATGTCCTAATTATTTAAAAATATGTACCCATTCCATGTATTTTTGGTTATTGCTGCCAGCATCACGTTCTGTAAATAATATTACTAACTTATTCAAATATATATATTTATAAAAAATTGATTAGAAATCACCATCACCTTATAATATTTTATTATTTTTTCATGATTTTTACAGACCTGGAAATCACACTTTTTAAACTTCATGGTATTTGAAGGAATGAGGGATCATATGACAAATCGAAGCCTTAAGGAAGGACCCCTTTTTTTTTATATATTTAAGTGCCTTGAACACTTTTTGGGGAACAAAATGAGACACTGCAAAAGACTCAAGGACAACGGTCAAAGATGTCCATTTTTAGTACATGTTTACAATGGAAAACTCGCACAATGGATAGCAAAAAATAATTTTGTCTATATACAGCCCCTAATTGTGCAAACGTATTAAATGTTATCTTTAACACCCTAAATGCAGTGATCCAATCACTACCTACAAATAATAAAGCATTTTTCTATTCATTCCTTTACTATAATCTAATATAAAACAGTAAAATAGAAATACAAGAGAGACACCGAATGAACTTTTTACACTTTCAAAAATGTAGTTATTTCCATTTTCCAGCCTTTCTGAAAACAATTTGTTAGGTCTAAACATGTTTTGACTTGATCTGAATCATACAACAAAAGAAAGAAACAATATACAGGCATACTGTACACATCAGTAACGAAGAAGGATAAAGTTTGCAAAAATACAAACAGAGCAACGGAGGCCTGAAAAGCAGAAAGAAAGTGAAATGACCCTCGGTGGCAAGCGGTTGATGGTGTTGTGGACTGAGTGAAAGCGCAGCAGTGGAGGCCTGTCATCTCTGTCGGTACACAGCACATCTGTTCAGTGACTTGCAGCCCAATTGCATCAAAGACGACGCAGGATTTGACCGCCGCCTGGTCAGTGTTGATTCCAGCAGAATGATGAAATATTCTAGCAATGTTTTTGTCAGAATAACAAAGACAAGCTTGGTCCACGGGGGATTAACCTATCAAAGTACAGGAAGTTAATATTCATGGATGCTCTGTGTTCTCCGAAAGAATGATACAACAGCTGTGCATCACGAACCGAAATATGAGGGAAATGTGAATTGGAATTCAAAGGTAAAGTGAATATTACAGCAGGACATGAATAAATTCTGTTCTGGTTTACACGCACACATTCAAGCATTCAAAAAAGCCTGTTGTTGGGCAAAGTATATTTATAATGTCAAATAAAGCAGATTTTGTTTTTATTTTCTTGAGTTGAAGTGTGTTTAAATATCAAGACAAATGTATCGTTTTTGAATGTGGGTAAAAAAAATGGATTGAATGCATCGTTCTTGCCAGTCCAAAAGAATCCCAAATAACACGTTGTCTGAGGGGATGAGATGGTGATGACCAGAAATCTTCTCCTTATACAATTGCTCCTACTTCTGGACGAACCTGGAAGCTGCACGTGACAAGCGCTGTGATGATCATATTCAATAACATTGCACTGACTGAAGCAACTGTGGCAAATAAAAATCACATTCGCGATATCGTCAGGCTGAAATTGTAGATGCGAGCACTATAAGCCAAATCGGGACGGTGTTCGTTTCGGTGTCATGGGAGCTTCCTCTTTCCTTCCTGGGGTGCAGATCTTTATTGCCCTGTTTGGAAATAATAAAAAGACGCGTTTACTTTAGGATGTTAATTTAACCAGAAAGGTTGTGTGTGTGTGTGACTGTGATGCGCCACGAATCAGAAGTTGTGAGATTTGCTCTAAGGTTAAATGAGAAGAATAGACAGAGCGGTGACAAGGAGCTTCAGGCCGAGAGAAAAGGACAGTTTGTCTCTGTAGGGACCAGGGGGATGAGGGTCTGATGTAGCTGACAGGGCGATCTATCATCTTTAATTACAGCGGTGCACAGCGCTCCCCTCCTCAAACCGCCAGCAATTACATCCATCAGGCCATGACCCTCCTGCTCCTCCACCACAGACTCGGCTCACACCTCCATCACTTCTCTTTCTGCTGCCTGCCAGCCCAACATCTGAACTTCCAGACAATGTTATACTTTTTTCTTAACGAACATTCCAATTAAGTTTTACATTTTATGAAGAAAACTCTGACACAGTGTTATGGTGTTTTGCTTCTCCGTTGTTTTCAGCATGTTGCTATGCTGTTGCAGCATTAAAGAAATAGTTGACTAATCTTTTTTGAACATATTAAACAAGTAGTTTCTTCATCTTCAGAGATTGGGAGAAATTTAATGATCAAATCCATCATTAAGGCCAAAATAAGAGTCCGTAATTCATAATTATGCTCCCTCTCACATTTATGTTTAGAACTCTTCTATATTTCACTTTTATAAACACTACCTGCTGCAAAGACTCAGTAAGATAATGCTCACTTTACAAATCAGCTTGCACTCTGAGCTGCTTCCCCTAAAATACCTCTTTATATTTTGTATATATATGTTTATATTCGTTGTATAACGTTTCTGTGAGACATGACATTTCATTCCACTATGTCTTCAAACATGTTGCAGTATGAAAATAAAGCTTGACTTGATGAGATATACCTTTTCACTTGAGAAAGCAATATTATGGATAAAGAGAGAGACTGGCATGTTAGCTGGATGCAGCAGTTTGAAGCTAAAAACGTATATTGATGGATTTATTGCAAACACGGCACCCACTGACTGAGAAATTTCTCACAATCTGTTCTGAAACAAATGCACCTACATCTTGGATTGCTGGAGGGTAAGAAAATTATGAGTTACATTTTTGGCCTTAAGAACCTTTAACCTTTAAACCTTAAGAAACGTCCAACATTTGCCAAACACACAGCAGTGGAATGAAAAAGTGAGAAAAAGGAAGCATTTTTCCAAAAGATAAACTTCTTTTAACTTGAGCTCAATTATAACATCACGAAGGAAAAGCAGCTCAGCAGAATGCAAAACAATGTCTAAAATGTTGTGTGGATGTACTGTACTTTCAGAAAAACAGTAATTCTGAATGAAAGAGATTC
>JAUYWG010000249.1:1823251-1835636 GCA_034779775.1 Enteromius afrohamiltoni | reverse complement strand
CGAACTTTGGATTACCCTGTTTAACACTGTTAGCCTGGTTACCGACTTCTGCCTGTTGTACTTCGAATAAAGCCTGCACATGGATCCAACTGACCCAAGTGAGATATCACATATATGCATTAACTGGGTCTTTCTATCCTTAAATGTCAGCTTCATATTCTCCTACATCACACTATATAAGCCTCATGTATATAAGTAAAAATATATAAAATATATAAGTAATTTGTTTGTTTATATAGATTGAGTGTAAAGATTCAAAAACTGTTCCACTTTAAAACATGAGATTTGTAGAACTAATATTTCATATCCCAGGCATTACCGGGTGAATAAAAAAAAATCAGGGTTTACTTGAAAACAGATCATTTATTAGATCTAGAAACCACAGGTTCAGTAAAGTTACCTTGGTTTTGTCCTGTAGGTCCTTCCTGCGCGCCCATGCTGCTACCAAGATGTAGGTTAAGAAAATCGCCCCGATAAAACACACAACCACTGGATTCTGTGCGAAGTTGGAAAATAGCTCAGCAGTCTTGGACGGATCTACTGTATTGGGCATGACAAAGAAACTGCTCCCAAAAAAGGTTAAATGGGTACACAGACACTGAGTAACATTTGGGGTTGTTTTAGGGCCAACCTAAAGAAGAAAAGAAATCACAGTGTTATCTTTTGAGAGCTATAGCCTTCCCAGTATGCAACTGATGCAAATTAACTAACAGCAAATGCCATCTATGGTTTAGTTATTCTTTGTTTATTTTAACTTCACTGTATAATATATAATATAATATTAAGTCAGAGGTCAGCAATATTTAGCATGGTTGCCACCATTGGCACATAAATAAAAGTAAAAAATTTAGTTTTCATATAATTTCTTAATTTAGTTTGAATTAACATGAATAAGAAGTGTATTTAACTGTATTGTAGTGTTCTTCAAATCTTAAATCATATTTGTAGAAAACGTACTGGCAGATAGTATTAGTTAAAATGTAAATCTGTAATAATGCCGAATAAAAACTTCTACTGATATACTAAAGCACATGTTCTAGATTAAAACACTTAGGCCCGGTTTCACAGACAGGGCTTAGCCTAAACCAGGATTATTCCATAGTTCAATTAGGACATTTAAGTCATTTTTATAAACATGCCTCAGAAAAAAGCATTACTGGGGTGCACTTTAAGATAAAACAATAGCACTGACATGTTTCACTCAGTGCAAGTTTCTTTCACTTGAAACAGCTCAGATTTACATTTTAGTCTAAGTCTAGCCTTAAGCCTTGTCTGTGAAACTGGGGGTTAGAGTGTTATTTGATATTACAAAATATTCTCCCAACTGCATTTAATACAAATGTAATGTATTATATAATATTTTCATTTAATTGCAGTTAGCATGCAATTCATTTTCTGAAAACATTGCATTCAGTTTTCACTTGGCATATTATTTCCATAATATACACTTCTCTTAAAAGTATGAAAAAGTGTACTTCTTTTTTCAGAAGGCCTGTAATTACGTAATTACTCAGCCAGTTTTATTTATTTATGAGCTGTATGGAAGTTAAATGCTTCCACACATAATGTTTCATGTGACAGAAATAAAATAAATAGTTTACAAAAAGTTGCCAAGCGCTGTACTCAAATCACAACTTGCCTAATTTTTGAAAATGACAGCACTCACCCTACAGCCATAATCACTCCAGTTGGATCTTGTCTCTTCCCAGAAAATGCACTGAGCAGTAATGGATGTCATTATTACTGATGCATTTATAGACTTTATGCCCGGAGGAACAACAGGTCTTATGAGAAGGTTGTAAACGCCCACATCTACTGCCATTTTACCGGGGCCCAGTACCCATGTGTACTTTTCATCTGTGGGAAAATATGTTTTAAAAAAGTACAAAACAGAGCTTGCTACATTTCACATTGTTAAAGAACAAAGGTTCTGTTTCAAGCCATTGATTCACCTTGTGAATTCCCTTGTTGAGGAAGTGTAACTTTGGCTGCATAGTTGTCAGCGGTGGGTTGGTTCTCATAACCCAGCATCAATATTAGGGTTAAATCTTCAGAGGGACTTAACTTTATAACCAGAGTAATGTTGGGGGTGGTAATATTGATGATCATAGTGCTGAAGTTTCTCAGATCTAGAACTGAGCTGTTCACTGCTGTGTCCAGTCTGGGTAAAAAGATCTGCAGATTGAGCAAAGTAAATCTCCTAATTATTTACACCTTGAAACAAGGTAAACTGCATTCTTGCAAAAGGTACTGATATGTAATTTTTATTTTCTAATATGCACCATTTAGGGTTAAATATGCTACAGGGATGCAATTATTATAGATTTGATGTTAGGGTTGTTTTCGCTGCCTATAGGTAATTTAGTCTATATTTGATTACATAAGGACTCATTTGAATATGTGCAACATTTTAGAAAAAATGTAATACAAAGCAACAGTACTGAGATTAATCAACTGGGAAAGTGAGTTGAGAGTTATATATTTTAGATATTATATACTATTTATGTATAGTTTGAACCCAAATAGTTTTTATTTTTAGTATAGGAAATAGGCTTTCCTTGAAACCCATTTGAAACAAAAGAAATTTGATTTGTTATTTTGTTGTTATATGCCAGTGGCACAGAGCTTTTCAGTTCATGTTTTTGTCAAGAGGTCTTTATTTCTTTTACCTCAATCTCCTCAGTCAGGTTTGCCACTGGTATGCCAGAGCCGTCTGTTTTGGAGAGGGACAAACCGGCCACAATACTATGAATGGTCTGACCTTCAATCCATGGATCAATGTTAAAATGTGTCATCTGCGAACAAATTGCATTATGAGATACATGTGTGAAGTATATGTAACATTAGTAAAGCATAAAATATAAACTATATATAATAATATATATATAAAAAATATATAAACTATAGGATTTCAACTGGGAAGTTGGATTATTGATGCATTTTTGGGACAGTTTAAAGTTAAAATACATTAATTGGGAAATTTAGAAATAGGCTCATGCACATCCAGTGGCCCAAGCTTGAACAAATCTTCATAAAATTGGGTGCACTATTCCTTTTATGTAAATTTAAACATTCTAATGGCTGGTAAGGGCATTATGAAAATTATTCATTATAAATCTAAATAATAAAAACTCTTGCAGCTACTCCTTCTACAATCTAGAGCTTGCGTCAAATAAATGATCTAATCTTGTACCCAGATGTTTTTTGGCTTGCATTAGTTGTAGTTGACTGAAAATCACCCACTTTCACATCCACAGGCTCATCGAGGGACAGTATATCAGAGCCCAGATTCGGAAGCTTAAATCTGGCTGAACTGTTCTCCACACTGAAGGGCTCTTTCTGGAGGTTAGCTGGCGATATCCTAGCCAGAAAAAAAATTTCAAAACTCATATAAATGTTCCTAGTATGTTTAGTAGTTCATATAGTAATTAACTCAATCCTGATTGCCCTACCTGTTGACGTAAACATTGACGTTAGGAGAGGTGATGATGTTGGGCTCAAGATCCGGTGTTTTATTTGTGAGCAGGAATGTCTGCACAGAGTCCACCGAAGTGACTAAATAATCAGAGATGTCGCTCTGAAAGGCAGATTTCCTAGCTTAGTTAACTGGAACATAACAGCTGGTTTATAGCTGATCATTAGCTGGTGCAAGGTGCTAGACATCTTGCACAAGCAACAAACCAACTGAAAAAAAAAGAGTGATACTTTGTTCTTAATTAGTTTTTTAGATTGATTTGTTTTTCTCAAATTATATAAAGTTCGATTTTGATTTTACTACTTTATTCCACCATAACCAAAAGTTTAATTAGCTATAATAAGATAGTAGAAACGTCACTTTAATTAAAAACATCATAAATGCTTAATTTAGTTTACTTACAAATAAAGACAGCTTTGAATGTTTTTTCATGTCTTTTTAATTTCTGTAATATAGGGCCCCGCACATGACATGCAGGGAGAAAATTATAAATCGTGCACACGATTTAATAAAACCTTTTCACGCTTACTATTTTGTTCCCTTGATTTGCTATTTTCTCTGCACGATTTACTAATTGGTAATTTACAAATGGTAATTTGTCAATCAGGCAATAACTTTAAACCAGGGGTCACCAAACTTGATCCTTGAGGGCCGGAGTTCAGCTCCAACTTGCCCCCACACACCTGCGTGAAAGTTTGAAGTATTCTTTGTAAGAGCTTGATTAGCTGCTTCAGGTGTGCTGCTTCAGGGTTGAGCTAAACTCTGCAGGCACACCAGCCCTCCAGGACCGAACTTGGTGACCCCTGCTTTAAACTGTAACATTTAGGTCCCACAACACTCTCAATTTGTAGCCTCAATCAGACATTTTTTTAAAAAGAAGTTACCTCTTTGTCCTTATCAAAAGCAGCCAGAATGTTACTGGAGGAGGCAACAAGGAGGCTGGCTATTTCAGTTCCTGCCGTGATGTTGTCAGGGCTCATGGACTTGAGGAATTTACTTAATATTTTTAGCACATAACCAGCATTCTCCTGTGAAAGAAAAGTGTCTCTTCAGCCATTATGCAGTAGTGATTTTGCACATATATAATCAGGTGTTTGGTCACAGTACTACCTGAGCATAAGCATTCAGTTTGTCCTTATCGTCAGTGATTTTTGTCAAACTTTTAGCTAAAGTTAGCACTTCTGTGGGGTTCTGGAGTGTCTCTTCTTTTAAAAATGCAGATATATCTGAAAGAAGATCCCCTCTGAACTGTACAAGTGGGAATTAGATGTTACATATATGATGAGTAATTATTTAAAATTAGAAAATGCTAATTAAGTATGAAAATAATAATAATAATTATCATATTTTTACCTCTTCTGTGTCATCTGCTTCACCAAGTTTCATTAAATCATTATCAATGGAGTTCTTGAGCTCAATATTGTTAATACCTATCTGGGAATATTCAATTGTTTTACTCCCATAAGACGTTTGGCCAGTTTGTTTACCTAAACCATGCAGAAATAATTACTAGAAGCACTTTATTTATAGATTAGAATGCAATAGCTATAATCATAAAATGTGAAATCAACTCACATATCAACACAACAGTGATGTCCTTCTTGAAAGATCTAATCTTTTTAGCTTTGAATTGCAATTCATTATTATTACTGTTTTTTAGATTCAGGACCTTATTGCCATTTCTTAAGCAGTTTTTCTTGAAATCATCTTTCTGAAAGTAAGAGGACAATGTGAAAACTAGTATAAAAAATTAGACATGCATCTGTATGTCCTGTCAAAAGTGTAAAACAGTATCAAAGGTGTATTCTCTATACAAAAAGACTGAAAATAAACTCCCTGCATGCATTTGAAATACCAGAAATACACTTACACCGCGTTTCTTTACTTCTCTGCCATCTTCCACATACCAGTATGTATTTTGACAGACATCATCTGAAACTAATTTGATGTCATCCCGATCACAAGGCGAACAGCTGGGAAGAATATAAACAGATATAAACAGATCAATTTTTAATATCCAACATCACATATATTAGGATTAAAATGTAATAGAAAATGTCACACAAATGAGTCTTACTTGATGTCTAAAGTGAGCGGATTTGTATCAGAATAACAAATCTTTTGGTCACCTGGATTTTCCCTTTTAGCCCTTTTGTGAGTGTGCTCTCTCCAATTTAAAGAGTATTTAGATGCCTAAAAATGTTTAGAAAAGCATAATTTAGGAGTCAGTTTTACAAATAAAATCTGATTCCACATGTAAAATGACTGCCGGGGGAAAAAACAGCTGAAACCATACTGAACAAAAATTATTAATTGAATTCACTTTTTTAAGGTGAGTGGTTGCAAACTATTTATTTTAACTACATTTAATTAAATACATTTCGTTGAATAACTTTCATCATTTTTTATTTAAATGTAGTGTGCATCCCAATTACCCAGCAGCGCTGCCCAGGAAACACACGAGTAGCACACGGTTACCTTCATCAAGGGCTAATCGGCCACAGCTGTAATAGCTGTAAAAGATTCTCTGCCCGGCCCTCCTCTGGGGGAGGGAGAGCTGTGATCAACATGTAAAGAAGTTACCTTCATCCCTGGGTTGCCCGTCTCCAGGCCGCTTGCTACTCTGCTTGCCACCAGGTTGGTGGAGGCCTGGACGGGTGGGGCGGCTGACCTGCAGCCAGCTCCATGGCACTGCCTGGACAGAGGCTGCTCGGGAGTGGGGGCGGCGGCCCTCGGCGACAAGCTGACTGAGGGGCTGTCGTCGGTGTCCAGGTGTACATGTTTGTCTGTTTCACTCATGTCAGCCAGACTCCTGGACCACCATGGTGGACATCACACGACCCAGAGACCGCACCGTATCCTTCGTCACTTGAAGCGCAAGGTCCTTGTTGGTACAGAGTTCACAGAGAACTTGTCGGGTCATGACCACCCTCATGCAGATCCTTCAGTGCCTTGACCAGATGGACTTGCAACAATGCCGTAGCTTGTACTGCAAATGCAACTTCTCCGCAGGCTGTATAAGCACTGCTGGCAATCTGGTTAGGTGGTACTGCAAGCTGATAGTGGTAGCGGCACTCAGGACACAACTGCATCACTAGTGACCGCTCCACTGGAGGGACCCCCGTACACCCCTTAGCTGCACCGCTGTCAAGGGTGGTGAAGGAGTTAGAGCCACCAGAACAGTTTCTGGCAGTGAAAGGTGCAGTCCACCTCTCGGTGAGCTCTTCATAAACTTCCAGGAAGAAAGGTACCGGTGTGGGGCCCTGAGAACCAGTGCGAGCCTACCCTAAGTTCCAGCCTCGAGTGCTTAGGACTTAGAATTGGAAACCCCTTATCTATACATGTTGGAGCTACATAGGGCTAGATTTACCACCAACTCTTGAAAATGTCACCTGGGCCTGTCAGAAGCAAAATAACTTGGCTTCCAATTTGAACACAGCCTCATCAGGCCCCAGGAGAAGGTGGAAGCAGTGAACTCCTCCCCCAAAACCCAGCACGAAGTAAGAGTAACACATGTTGTGTGTTTCCAGGGCAATACTGATGTGCACCTGGAACACCTGATCACCTTCGTCACGGGCTGATCGGCCACAGCAGTAATTCATCAGCACCTGGGCATTTAAGCAGCATGTTTGCCAATGAAGGGTGAAAAACCTTTCCATGAGATCCCAGACTAACTTTCTCTTTGTTCCGTTTCAGAGAGCAGTGTGTGACTGATCAGCACTGCACGGACTCACCTCACTTGGTCACGACAATACCGCGATGACTTCATTTAATAAAAATCCACCCTCCATGTCTTTAACCTGAGCTCTTCATGTTGTGTGTTCCTTTCACAGTAGCTAAAATAAATATTTTGCAATCAATTACCTATTTTAAAAAAGCATCATGATGGTTGGCCGGGAATAGCTGGTTTAAACTGGTCAAGCTGGTCTCCCAAGCTAGCTTATCTCCTAGCCTGACCATCTAAGGAAGTTGTTTAATATGCCTATAAACCAGCTTTTATCGGCTTTGTCTGGTTTCAGTTTTTTTTTCCAACAGAGATGGACATAAAATTAATAAAGAAATAAGAATTCCTGAAACTATTACATAGACTGAAACAAAAGAACTGTCTCAGAATTGAATTTTCACTTGTAACAGTGTAACTAGTGAAAAACTTCTCAGTAATTTTTTAGTAACAATACATGTCTTGTTAAAGGAATAGTACCATTATCGTAAAATAAAACCTTGACCCTTGTGCATAAAATGTGTTTAAAGTGAATAAAAATATAAAGTCAATAAATAAAAAATCTATTTGATCACCTCAGCAAAAGCATCGTCACCACCAACATCAGCAGATCTTTCCACAATATTACGAGAAGTTTCTTCATTACGGAAAATGTACATTTCTGGATGGAAATACATTGTAATGAACACATACACAGGAACCATAGGAGTATGTATCATAAGTACAGTATGTTCTCTATGCATCTTATTTTTAACGTGTGGCCAGTTGCAACTTGAATGTGCGTGGCTTCCAGTGTTATTCATTTTCAGTTTTTTCAGCTGCAAAAATGGGTAGTTGCTGCTTATTATGAAAACTGGTATTTGTATCATACTCTTAAAAACACTGGTTTGTAGTATAATAGTTACCGTTTACCATTTTTTATGTATAGCAGATAAAGAATCTGAAGTCTGGAACATTCAAAGCCTACTTCCAAATCGCAAAACAAGGTGGATCAGAATAAAGTAGCTCTCACGGTCTTTGCAGTGATATTCCACCAACAGGTAACTTCCCAGTGCAGGACACGGATCTCCAAAAGATGACACATCTGCCACAGCTGTGCAAAACTGCTGTCCATTACACAGCTCTTGCAGGACAACAACAAACCTCATTACTACCATTCATTACTGCAGTCAAAATGAAATTACTGACATATAGTAAAAAACAGATGCAGAAATTCTCAATGCTCTTTGAACACTATGCACTTTGACAACAATAGTAACATTAAAAGCAGTTTGTAAAGATATTGTCTGAATCCTCTGTAAATATTTATGTTTGCCTAATTATGAGACCTTTTTTTCTGGTCCATTAGTACCCTCTGAATACTACTTATGTCAAAACATTGGTCTTTTTTCAAGTTCATTTTGTTTTCTTGCTTTGCATCTGTTAGGATGTAGCCTGCTGTAATTTTAAACCTTGGCTTTGGCAGGAGTCCTGTATATTCAGGTAAAAAGCTGACTGAAGCTCTGTTTACATTTTAGATTTCAAATTGTTTGCTCTGCATTCAAATAAAAAGAAAGAAGTCAGAAAAAGAGCATCAATTCACAAGCACCACACAAAAGCATTTACTGTCCTCTTCAGGGCGAGACATTAAGGCTCATTAAAGGTTTCCATTCTCGAATTACCTATTTACCTGTAAAAAGATATTGTTGAAGCTCCATGGTACTTCATATTTGATAGAGCCCAAAGTTTAAAGCTGTCTATGATTCTCACTTGCATTAAAAAACAGTAATATTGTAAAATATATTTAGAATTTAGAAAAAGTATTCCATTTTAAGATATTTTAAAATGTAATTTATTTTTGAGATATAAATCACTCTTCAACGTCACATGACCCTTCAGAAATGATTACAATATACTGATTTGTTGCTTAGTTCTTCTCAGAAGAATTACTGAGCACCATAAATACTTAATTATACTTAATTGATTTAATTTATTTTTTGATATTTTTCTATTTTATAGTCAATACCATGGAGCTACCAAAACCATAATAACCCCTAGCATTTTTGCCTTTTTTATAGCGTGGGCCAGTACCTGCTACTACATCCAGCACACTGATCCAGCTGCATTGCTCCAGAGAAGCTGTGGGAGAGCTGGAGATGTAGCTCCTGCAGTAATGTGGCGTCTTCCTGCCGTAGTAGCTCTCGTCGACCTCGATCACCTGATCTGAGCCACAGTGCAGGTCAGCGCTGTCCATACAAGACAGAGAGCGTCCCAATTCTACAAAAAAAGACAAAAGGGAAAATAATAACTGCGAAGTCCAATTTTTTAAACAATATATTGTATGTCATCTCTTCTCATACAAGTGCCTTGTAAAATTAATTTTATGTTTTACTTTTATTTCTTAGGAACACAACACAGATCTCTTAAAATGGATTTTATTGTTTTTATTGGTGCAACTACATTTTATTTTTTATTTGAATAAAACTACTGAGCATGCTAAAATATGAAAATACCTATACATAAATACATAAAATACCATTTTTAGGCACCATAAAACTCACCAAACTTAAGTATAGAATTCCTGGCTACAGTTGTCTTAAATATTTAAATACTTAAACTATAACTATAAAATACTATATGAAAAACACCATAAAACTTACCAAACTCACAAACGAAGTAGAATTCCCGACTACAGTTGTTTGTTGTCTTCCAGTGAAATCCAGAGTCTGTATTGATGTAGCCACAGCCAGTCTTCAGCATCGACTCATCAAGCCAGTTTGAGTAAATCACATCTGTACCATCTATCCAGATCAAGCTGCCTAAGGACATAGAAGCTGATGGATGTAAAATGACGATTCCTTATAAGCAGGCCAACTAAAGAGGCAGGCTTAAACTTATGATTTTTGTACTTTTTAAAATAATTGTAAAAATATTCATTTAGAAAATGAATGGAATTTATTTAAAAAATAATGGAATGAATATTTGTCAAATATATATATATATATATATATATATATAAACAGACACGAAAAAATAAACAGGTAACATTTCTGTACTCAAACACTGTGGCATGTATTATTAACTACTTGAATATTATTATTTTACTGAATATAAATTGTATTTTCAAAGTGAATTAATCAGTATAAATTTGTTCATTATTATTTTTTTCAATTAAAAAGTGTTATAAAAATTTGGCTAGGTAAGGAACACGCAATATATAATTAGTTAAAACATAAGAGAACTAAACTAATTTAATTTACTGATGATAAATATATAAACTTATTGTTTTATTTATTTTTGACTGACAAATATGCATCACATCAAGCTAAATAGTTTGTTAAAAGTCATTTTGTTAAAAAAAAAGAAGTACGTATATATAAGTATATATTATTTATACACATTTAACCTAAATATTCAGAGTGCTGCATTTTTCAAATTATAATAAATGCAATAATATTTAATCTACATTAAACTTCCACAAATACAGTCATGACTCCAACCTTGTGTGTCCAGAGTGAAGTTGTTGGAGGTAGACAGCAGTCCTATCCACCAGTCCTGTTCCGGCTGCAGGTGTGTTTGTAGAAACTGCTGGGTTTCGTGATTCTGGATGAAAGCCAGGTGTCCACCGTTCCGCTCACACCAAGCTTGAGCGCTGAAGAAACTGTGCTGAAGGGACACAAACTCATAACAGGATCTTAAAAATGACTCCTGGTTTTCTGAGCAAGAAAGACCTTCACTAACTGATTCACCACATGCTGGGATTATAATAATTACGATCAGATAAACCAAAGTAAAAAGTCTGCAATCCATCTCTAGTCCTTGTGCATATGGTCTAGAAGAGCTTTTAACCTTTATATAAAGGGTTCTAAGCCCAGCCAAAACTACACCAGCTACCAACAACTGAATCCTTCCTATTGACTGGCCCTTAACAAACCTAGTAATGCAATAGCCTAATGGATGCATATTGTGTTTTTACACAAACAAAGGGAATGTTCATTTAGATCATCCAGATAAGCCAGCCTTAACCCACAGTGATGCACAATGCACTCAAAGTAAGTGTAGTCATTGTAAACTGAATGGTTACACAAACAAAAAATGAATTTAGATCAAATGAGAATCATAGATAATTAATGTCTGTATCAGAAAAACATTTGTTTAATGTTGCTTCATAATCATATGGTTTAAATGGTTTTAAATGGTCTTACAAATTAATACATGCACACACACACACATATATATATATATTATATAAGAAAACTTAACACATGAGATCTTTCTAGGCTGTCTGGACTGTAACGTTATAGTTTTTCACATAAAAACCTGTGTAGGCCTACATGTGCTGATTCACTCGAAATGTTTTTGGCAGGAAAATCCAAATAAAACTGATGTTTTAACGCTTCTCTTAATTTCTAATGTTCTATTATATAAACGCATATCTTTAAAGTCACGAGGGACAAATTCATATAGTCTCACACAGCCAGATCTAGTCTAAATATATTTATACATACAATACATAAATATACATTGTAATTTTTGTTAAATGACCTCAACAGTCGACATGATAGTCAAGTAAATTGCAGAAACGGTGGTATGTTAGATACATATATCCACATCGAGATCAGTTGCTTTTTAAGTACTGTTTTTAATTTTGTTATTGAGATGAAAGCGTGGAGCACACTCATCTAACAGTCGTAAAAGGTATATCGCTGCGAAGTTATTTCCAAATTCTTTTTACTTCGGAACAAACTTATTACCATAATACGACGGAGTTTTTTTGCCACCAAAAAAAAAAATCTAAAACTACGAGATTAAAGTCATAATGTTACGAGAATAAAGTCGAAACTACAAGATTAAAGTCGAAATATAATATTTAGTATAGCGCACTTGTAAATGACCCGGATGACCTCGTAATATTGCATATAAATTGGCTTGTTAGCTTAACTCCAACCGGTGTCGCTAACAAGGGGATTCTGTGAAAGTTCTCTGTGACCGAGGTCCATGTTTACCTTGATTACAAAAATTATTCCTGAGGTGTTCCTTCCCTTTCGTCGGCGTGTTCAGCTACAGTTGTTTTATATTATTTAGGATAACTGTTTATTATTTAGTTTGTTGTATTAAAAAAAGAAACAAATGAAAAAAGTGAATGTAATTTACTTGTTTATTTTTAATTTGGTGACGGTAGCCTGCGCGCATTTCAAATGATAGCGCGA
>JAUYWG010000249.1:1774439-1789114 GCA_034779775.1 Enteromius afrohamiltoni | reverse complement strand
TTTTAAGTGAATTGTGTGTCAACTGTCATTTTCTGTTTTCCTAAAACAATAATAAGCCGGCAATTTAAACTTATTTTCTGGTCTGTGGTCTTTTCATAATAAGGTACTACTCTAGTAGCTGAACCTAACTGGTCCGAGTATACTGTAATGACTCTCTTGTGTTACACAAACAAAAATCTTTCTGGATTATTATAATTAATGTCAAAATTAATGTTTGGAAATGTAAGCTGATATTTCCTACTAAAACACTACTGCAAAACATAGAAATGACTGACTTAAAATCATTTTTTAGCTTCTGAAAATACTAGTGCTCTAATAATTTCCACAGGAGTCCATAAAATATTAAAGTTATGACCTCATCATGAGAGTAACCTTAACTGATAAAATTTAGCAAGTTTTAGTTATTCTATTACTTCTGGGGGCTCTGAAGAAATGTTTATGAAGAGTTCATTGATAATGTTTACATTTGTTCCAATGGCTTTAGAAACAATCTTGAAGACATTAGGGCTAGTTCAATTCCAGAATAAAACAAATGCTGATAATTTATGTTGTAAAAAGAAAAGGTAATTTAACACTGTTAAGAAGATGTTATACTGCCCCCCACTGACGCAGTTTTGTAAGTTCCTTTTTTGTTCTGTAAAAGCTGCGTTGTGAAATAAAACAGTGTTGTGGGTTCATAATGGAAGATAAACTGTTTATTGACAAGCTGAGTGGATCTGAGAACGGGGCAACATGGAAATTTCAGATGGAGCATTTTCTGAAGGCGAAAGGAGTGTGGGGGACGCTAATTGAAACAGATGTGCTAGCAACAGGAGCTAATGCTGCTGCACAAGCTGAGTTTCAACGTCAGAAAGAAAAGGCATTTTCCATGTTGTATTTCTCTTGCAAATAAACTCTTTCTAAAAATATTTCGGATGTGAAATGAAGGATGGAGAAAGTTTAACTGAGCATTTAAAACTGGAGGAACTGACTGACAAGCTTGGAGCCATAGGTGCTATAATTGAAGAGGAAGACCAGATTGCAACTCTTCTGGGTAGTTTGCCATCAAACTATGCTACAATTGAAGTTAGAAACAAAGATGGACACTTTGACACTGCAGTTTGTTCAGCAAGCATTAATAAATGAAGAACAAAAAAGAGCACAAGTAGATGATAATGGAGCTGCCTCGGGTGGTGCGTCAGCCATGTCAATGCAAGTAAGCAGCCTAATTCTAAGGCAGTTGGAGCTGACAGATCCAGCTCATGGAGATGCTACAAATGTGGAAAAGAAGGTCATATAAAGCGTGACTGTCCAAGAAGAAGAATAAAAAATAAAATCCACAAGGCCAAAAACATGATGTGTGAAGATACTGAAGAGTCATCCAAGAGTACTTTTGTAGTTAAAGAGACTAATCAGAATGAGATGTCACAACAGGCTCAGTGGTTGATTGACTTTGGAGCATCAAAGCACATGACTTGCTATAAAGAATGTCTTCAAGACTAATAACAGTTTTCAGAGCCACAGTCTGTAAAACTTGGTGACGGCAGGGTTGTGGATGCCCTAGGGCTTGGCAACATCAAACTTAAAATGTCATTCAAAGTCAGTTATGTAAAAAATGTCACAATGTATGATGTGCTGTATGTTCCCAAGTTATCCGGAAATCTTTTCTCAGGAGCTGCAACAAAAAAAGGAAATAAAGTGCAGTTCAAGAAGAGTACCTGCTACATATGTGGAAAAGATGGAACTCTCCATGGGACGGGAACACAAAGATCTGATGGGCTATATCAGCTAAACGAAGGAAGTTTGCCTGTTTGTCATGATGCATTAAGTGCCTCAGTAACAGGCAGGCTGTGGCATCAGCGCCTGGGTCACACCAGCAAATTAAAGGAACTTAAAAATCTGGTAAATGGAGTGGATTTTACTGCAGAGAAAGAAACTACCTTCTGTGAAGCCTGTGTGGATGGAAAGCTGTCTAGAAAACCACACAAGCCAGTGGGAGAGATTCGCTCCAGTTGCAGTTGATCCATAGTGATGTCTGTGGTCCCATGCAGACTGAGTCAATAGGTGGTCAAAGTACTTTTAACTTTTATTGATGATTATTCCAGATGTTGCAAAGTCTAAGTCCTAAAACAAAAAAGTGAGGGTCTAAGCAAATTCAAGGACTTTGAAAAAACATTATCCAATGACAATGGACAAAAAATCTCAAGGCTAAGAACAGATAATGGTGAAGAATACACATCCTGTAAATTTCAAGAATACTTGAAAGCTCAAGGTATCCACCATGACTGTACCTCATATAAGATGACTGTACCTCATACACCTCAGCAAAATGGTGTTGCTGAAAGGAAAAACAGAACACTGATTGAAGCAGCCAGAAGTATGCTGTCTCATGCAAAGTTGCCAAAATGTGCTGGGCAGAAGCTGTAGCAACTGCAGCATATATACAGAACAGGTTGCCCACATCTGTTCTAAAAAAAGCGACACCCTACCAGAGATGGAATGGAAAAAAGCCGGACATGAGTCACATATATGTATTTGGCTGTGTTGCTTATGCACATGTTCCAGACACAGCGAGAAGAAAACTGGACAAGAAATCTGTGAAACTTCGCTTCATGGGTTATGCAAACAATGCAAAGGGCTACCGTCTCTTAGATGAAGAATAAAGGAGGATTCTCATTCATCGAGATGTTATCTTCAATGAATCTAACTTCGGCTGGAAACAGGAAGCAGAAGAATCCTGTTCAGAGAAGGAAATATCCCTGGATACTGATGAATGGGAAATGCCAGCTGACGAGTCCATTATCAGGGAATTTGCTAGAGAAAGCAGCAGAATCAGGAAACCTCCAAAGAGATATGGATATGATGAGTTTGCTGACAAAGTAACTGTCGATCATATTGCCAATGTGTGTTGTGGTACAGAGGCAAGCACACAAAAAGAGGCATTAATGAGTCCTAATGCAAATGAATGGCAGGAGGCGACTGACTTGGAGTCAATGCTAGAAAACGAGACATGGCACTTGGTGGATTTACCAAAGGATCGTAAGGCAATAGGATCGAGTTGGGTGTTCAAAGTCAAGCATCACAGTGACGGACGAGTGGAAAGACTCAAGTGTAGACTCGTTGCTAAGGGTTACTCACAGATGTATGGTGCTGACTGTGATGAAACCTTTTCACCTGTGGTGCAATTCACCTCGATTCGTACATTACTGTTTTTTGCTGTCCAGAATAATCTTCATGTACACTAGATGGATGTAGTAACTGCATTTCTAAATGGACACCTAGAAAGAAGAAATCTACATGGAGGAACCAGAGGGATACATCTTACCAGGACAGGAACATCTTGTATGCAAACTGAAAAAGTCAATATATGGGCTTAAACAGTCTCCTCGCTATTGGAGCAAGGCTTTCACAGAGTTCATGAAAGACATTGGCTTTAAACAGAGCACATCAGTGTGTTCGTGAGATCTCAACAGGAGCTAGAGATGCTAGCTGTGTATGTTAATGATCTGATTTTGGTCACAGAATCAACAGAAAGCATGGATGCGTTGAAACAAGCTCTAAAAGGACGCTACAAGATGAAGGACATGGGGGAGCTGTCCTATATCCTGGGAATATCTCTGTTGTTCATGACAGAGCAAAGAAGTGTGTCTTTCTGCATCAGAAGCATTACATTGAAGCCATCCTCCAGAATTATGGAATGAGTAATGCTAATCCCATTGCAACCCCTGCTGATGCAAATGTGAAGTTAAGAAAAGATGATGGTGTCAGTAAACCTGTGAACCCAAGTACTTATCAGTCCATGGTAGGTAGTTTGTTGTATGCAGCAATGGCCACATGACCAGGCATAGCACAAACAGTGAGTGTTGTCGATGTTTAATGCAAATCCAAACACTGCACATCTGACAGCTGTGAAAAGAGTTCTTCGATACTTGAAAGGCACAGTGAATCTTGCCCTTAAGTATGAGCAGTCAGAGTCAGGAACTTTGATTGGTTTCTCAGATGCTGATTGCGCTGGAGATCAGGATGACCATCGCTTAACAACTGGAAATATGTTTTTCCTGAGTGGAGGAGCATTAAGTTGGTTCAGCAAGAAACAGGCACCAGTTGCACTGTCAACAGCAGATGCTGAGTAAATTGCACTCAGCCAGGCAGCTCAAGAAGGTACCTGGCTGAAGTGATTACTGACTGAACTTGGAATGAGTGACTTGCCTACAGTGATCATGGAGGACAATCAAGGAGCCATTGCAATCACAAAGAATCCAGTCAATCATTCAAGAACTAAACACATAGATATTCGCTACCATTACATTCGTGAATGTGTGCAGAATGGACAAATACCATTGTCCAACAGTTGATATGAAATAGATATCTCGCTGACAAACAAAGGTTTGAGTACCTTAGGAGAGAAATTGGGCTTTACCGTGTTTAAATCTGTGTAATATGCTTACTTTACTGTTCAAAATGTTAGGGTTAAGCTTAAGATGCATGTATTACTGTTTATGAGTCCTTGTGAGGCAAAGCAGTTGATTGCAGTTGAAAGCAGAGATTGCAATCGATCTCAGATGGAAGAAGCTGCCATTTACCACTGTACTGATGTGTTTGAAGTTTAGTAACAAGTTGACTACAATACCAAGATTTCTTACATAGGGCTGGACACTGGTAGAGACAGACCCTAAAGTAAAAGCAGGTGAAGTTCTAGAATGGCTTAAAAATCAGAATTTCACTTTTGCTTTCATTAAACAATTAGAAGCCATCCAAGATTTTATCTCCTCAAAATAGCTATAAAGCCTATCCAAACAGGCATTGCTGTCAGTTTTTGCTGGAAGATAGAACTTGAAGGGAACGGAGACATGTCGGTGAAAGACGAATAGGAATCTCAATTCGAGATGCCAAAAGAACTCTGCGTGTATGCAAACACGCCAATGATTTTCATTGGCATACGCTGATTAGGATCAGCTGAACCCAATCGCAGCGCGAGTATAAGTAGGTCAGCCGATCTAGCATTTGGGTCTTCGCTGAGGAGACGAGACGGTGTAAGGCCCCCTAGCGGCGGTATAGCCCCTATGGCAACGGGGCTTGATGTCTCCATTCCCTTCTTCAGGGAACGAGGGTTACAATACGTAACAGAGATGTTCCCTTTCAGTAGGTCACTTCGATATCACGTCGGTGACCGACGAATAGGGATCCCTACCAAAACGCCATAGAGGCTGTCCCTTCCAGTCCCATGTGAGATTATTCTGTTTGGTCTTAGGAAGGGACTCAGCACATGGACCAGCACTGCACTATAAGTAACTGGACACTGGTCCGTCCAATTTGAAGGACGTGTGGAAGCCATACTCTTCAAGAGTAAGACAGAGACTCACATATATCATGAATTCAATGTATATGGAATATAGGAGGAGATTGAAACCCTCAACCGGGGAAGGTAGATCTTAGCTATACCACCTGAGATCCTCATGGTAACACTCAGGGGTTCCCAGCCATCTAGCGGATCTCAAGGATACATCGCCTCGAGGGCCTGGCATCAGATGCTCCGCTACATCCGACTGCCGAGGGGATGGGAGGACTCACAGTGTCTGCTAATAAGGATTACTGACCACATGCCAATGCCCAGGACGAGGCTACACTTCTAGTTGAGTGAGCACGTACACTGAGGGGACAGGGCACACCCTGAGCTTGATAGGCCAGGGTGATCCACTTTCCAGTGAGCCATCCTCTACTTAGAGACGGCATTCCCCTTCTGCTGGCCTCCGTGACAGACCAAGAGCTGGTCTGAGGTCCTGAAGCCCTGTGTCCTGTGGTAGGAACCTTGGGCACATAGCCAGGCCGTGGCTTCAGTGTTACATGGGAATCCTTGGCCCGAACTCAAGGCATGAATCGTCGACCGAAAATGCCTGCAGGTCCCCTACCCTCTTGATGGAGGGAAGTGCGAGTAGGTGAAGAGTTTTCATTGATAAAAACTTCAACTCGACTGCTGGCAAAAAGCTCAGAGGGACCCTCTCTCAATGCTAGAGAGGGGTCCCAAGAGGGTACAGTAGGAGGCCTGAGAGGATTTATCTTCCTAGACCTCCTAAGGAACCTGATAACCAGATCATGCTTACCCACAGACCTGCCATTGACAAGGTCATGGATTGCAGTGAAAGCAGCCACATAGACTTTAAGGGTGGAGGGAGACCGCCTTCGCTCCAACCCTTACTGCAGGAAGAGAAGCACAATTCTGATCAAGCATCTTCTGGGGTCTTCTCGTCAAAAAGAAAACCAGTCAATGAACAGGTTCTATTTCAACACGTAGACAGCTCTTGTAGAAGGTGCTCTCGCAGAAGAAATAGTGTCAACTACCCCTTGGAGTAGGTCACTTAGAACCTCTGCATCCCGTCCAGGGGCCAGACATGGAGTTTCCACAAATCTCATGGAGGAGCATGAGTTCGGGGAGCCAAGTCCTGGTGGGCCAGTAAGGGGCTATCATCAGCAAGACTTGCTCCTCGTCCTCCCTGACCTTGCACAGGAGCTGTGCAAGAAAGTCACTGGGGGAAACGCATACTTAGCTCTGCGCCAGAGCATCTCTGCCTAAGGTTCCCTCGGTCAGAGAGTAAAACAACTGGAAATGAGAGGTTTCTGGAGAGGCAAACAGGTCTACTTGTGCCGCACCAAACTGCTTCCAATTCAACTGGACCATCAGGGGATGAAGTCTCCATTCTCCAGGGAGCGCTTGGGCTCGAGACAGCTCGTCGGCCGTCTGGTTGTAAACAACTGGAATGCGACGGGAGCATAGACCACCTTGATGGTTGATGTATGCAACGGTCAATGTGTTATCCGTATGGGCCAGAACGTGATGGCCCTCTAGGTACTCTTTGAGGCGACCCAGAGCTAGACGAATTGCTAGCTACTCGAGGCAATTGATGTGCCAATGCAGATGAGGTACCGTCCAAACCCCTGAGACTGCATACCCATTGTACGTGGCACCCCACCCTGTGGTGGAGGCATCTGTGAATACCACAGCATGCCTGGAAACCTGTTCCAAGGGTACTCCTGGCCGAAGAAACATTAGGTCTGACCACGGGGAAAAGGCAAGGTGACAGGCTGGAGCCACTTAGACCCGCAGCGAGCCACTCTTCCACGCCCACCTCGGGACTCGATCGTAAAGCCAATGCTGAAGCGGTCTCATATGGAGCAGCCCTAACGGGACTAACGTTGAAACTTCTGCCATATGCCCCAGGAGCCTCTGAAATTGTTTCAGTGGGACCACCTTCCTGTCTTTGAACGTATTCAAGCAGGTCAGCTGAGACTAGGCACGTTCCACTGTGAGGCACACTGTCTGGGCGACCGAGTCCAACTCCATTCTGAGAAAAGAGATCCTTTGCACCGGACAGAGTTTGCTCTTCTCCCAGTTGACCTGAAGGCCCAACAGGCTGAGGTGTTGTAAGTCCCTGTGTTCTCACAACTGAGCTCTGGACTGTGCTAGTATCAGCCAGTCATTGAGGTAGTTGAGAATACGAACCCCTTTCTCCTTCAAAGGAGTCAGGGCTGCCTCGGCCTCTTTTGTGAGCACACGGGGCGACAGGGAGAGCCCAAAGGACAGGACGTGGTACTGATATGCCTGACCTTCGAACGTGAATCTCAGGAATGGCCTGTTTCGTGGAAGGATTGGGACATGAAAGTACGCATCCTTCAGGTCGATTGCTGCAAACCAATCCTGGGCACGGATGCTTTCGAAAATGCGCTTCAGCGTCAACATCTTGAACAGAATCCTGTAAAGAGCTTTATTCAAGTCTCGCAGATCCAGGGTCGATTCGTAACCCATCACCTTTTCTTGGGCACTAAGAAGTATGGGCTGTGAAACCCTGTCCTCATATCGGCTGGAGGGACCTCTATTGCTCTCTTCATCAGAAGAGTAGCAGTCTCTGCACACAGGACACAGGGGCATTGTCTGCATTTACCGTTGTGAAGTGAACACCCCTGAACCTGGGAGGATGCCGGGTGAACTGAATCGCATAGCCGAGCCTGATAGTCCGAATGAGCCATCGAGACGGTCTGAGCCCAGTCCAGGTATCTAAGAACCGAGCAAGAGGCACCATTGGGACCACCGGGGTGGCGGTGGTGGGGCAGCGAGGGGGAACACAGGGGTCCTGTCCGAACATCTCTGAGCCTGTTCGGAGGGAGGCCTGCATGTGCATGTGTGTGCATGTTACCTGCGTTCTGGCAGAAGTGAGGCTGGAAGTCCGTTGTTTCGTCCTCCCTACACTCTGACTGCTGCCTGAAATGAGAGGAGAGTGAGTGTGCAACAAAAGCTCTTTCACAGGCCTGTCCACAACACCTCGTCCTCTCAGGGGACCCAGGGAGGAAGAAATTTGCTCTTTTGTCAAGGTTTTGGGTACCGTCTGCGAACAGACGAAGAGATCTCCATCCGGCCCTCCTCCGGAGGAGGGAGTGATGTCACCATCTCCTGCAGAGCAACTCCTTCCATCCCTGGACTGCCTGTCCTAGGGCCCCTTGCATCGCAACAAACCATCGCCCCGGGCTGCGCCACCATCGAGATTGGTGAAGGAGGATGAGCTGCTTGACCGCTTCCAGGCAGTGAAAGGTGCCTTCTATGATTGAGTCAACTCATCATGCACATCCGGGAAGAAAGGTACCGGAGTGGGTCCCTGTGCGCTGGCACAAGCCACACCCAAGTACCAATCGTCCAGCCTTCAGGACGTTGTGGAGGGTTCCACTCAATTCCGACCCCCTTAGCAAGCATAGAAATCAGCTCAGGATCACTATCCGGAACGGTTGAGCACCCATCGGATGCCGCTCCAGAACCAGATGCCTCATCTGCTGAGCCGTACTCTCCTCCCGATGCTGTTACCAACATCTGGTCATCAGGGGTAGCTTGTTTCTGGTGGACCAGGCTGCCCCAATGGGAACTCCATCAGTGTCGGAGTGCAAGTGACCAGGGGTGCTCCCCGAGGAGAGTTTCTCACTGTCACTGTCAGGCCTGCCCTCTCTCCCCCAGAACCGGAAGCTCCGTGGACGCTGCCAGCGCGAACTCCAGTAAGCGGAAGAGGAATAGGGACTTCCCCACCGGCCATGTAATTGAGCCTTGTCTGCAACTCCGAGATGGTCATCTTCCCACAAGAGGAAGCCCATTCACGAACACCGCTCTAGCATGCTCGATGCCCAGGCGTACAAAGACGTACCATCCGTGAGTTTGCTCTTTTGTGAAAAGCTGAAGCCAACAGGGAAGATGGCTCGGTAAACAAATGCAGTACACATGTTACCGCCACTGGACTGGAACCACCGTTGCTGCAACGCTGTAACACCAGCCTTTCTCCATTGTTTCGCAGAGTAGAATGGCTTCAAGAACATTCGCATGAACTGCTCGGCTCCGAAGCGAAAAGCTAATGAACGCTAGATCGGCTGACCTACTTATACTCGTGCTGCGAATGGGTTCAGCTGATCCTAATCAGCATATGCCAATGAAAATCATTGGCGTGTTTGCATACACACAGAGTAGTTTTGGCATCTCAAAGCGAGATTCTTATTCGTCGGTCACCGACGTGACATCTCCGTTCCCTTCTTCAGGGAACGAGGGTTACAATACGTAACCGAGATGCTCTTGAGTGGTTGGCCTCTTATCTCAAAAGGAGAACATTTTTGGTGAGCATTGGGAAATTCAAATCTTCGACAGCTCACGTCATGAGTTGTTTTGGCAAAATAAGAACTGCAGGAGAACTAGAAGACTTGTAAGAGACAATTGGTGACTTTCAACGGCACACTTTCTGTGCTATGCATAGATTCAAAACCAGACTGAAAAGTATCCAAGATATTGGACATACTAATGCAGGAATCCAGCTGACTATAAACCACTCTCTCTAACAGTTTTGAGATAAAAGGCAATTTGGAATAGGTCTAAAATTACTGAGGACAGATGGATCAAGATGAGTTTTTTTAAGCAGAGGATGAACCACAGGATGTTTGAAACATAATTGTACAAATCCATTTACTAAAGAATTATTAATGATGGGTGTTACGGCTGGACACAGCGTTGCAAACACTACCTTAAAAACACGAGCTGGAATGACATCAGACTCACAGCTGGATGATTTAACTTTAAAAACAAACTCAACAAGCTGTTCAGAGGAAACAGGGTGAAAAGAAGTTAACAATTCAGTTGGTGAACAGCACGATCAGAAATCAAGTGTTGATGGGTTAACAGAAGTCTTAATATCTAGTACCTTATTTTCAAATAAATTTAGAAAATTCTCACAGGTTTGCTGGGATGGATCAGGAAAATGAGCAGGTAGGGCATATATGAACATCAATCGATAGTCTTAAACAGCATTAATGGCTGGTTTGCATTTTCATTGCTAAGTTTGGAAAGGAATACAGACCTAGCCTCCTTAAGTGAGTTCTGGTAGTTGGTTAAGCATACTTTCAGACACTTATATGAGACCTGGAGTTTGTCCTTTTTCCATATTCGCTCTGCTTTACGACACTCCTGTCTAAGAGCACCGGTGTCAAGTCAAGTCAAGTCACTTTTATTTATATAGTTGTGGGGAACCAACCATATAGAATACGCAGAATCATTAATTAAATTTCCTCGCTGCCCAACGTAGAGACCAGAATCAACGCTAGCGACTGGCGCCACGTTGTCTCGACTAATACCCTCTTTTGGAAAGAGGGAAGAATACCCCCTGGCATGTTTACAGCTTAAAAAAAGAGCTATCTGTTGGTCTCAGACACACTGACCAAACATCGAACTCAGGAATGATGGACTCCAGTGACTCTTCGTGACACTAACGCAATTAACATACTGACACTAAAGTCACCGGACTGGAACCATCTGGCTTTTCGAGTGTGAACTTTGACATCCAGCAGTGCAGACTCAGGACAGGGACTAATTTACGTATACAATAGCTTTAATTCATGGGCTGGGAAATTCTGCACGTGAATAACCTGGTCACCAGCAGAGCTCGGACATACACATTCTTGCACGCACACTCCGAAGGAGAGTGTGCACTTTCTCAGTCTTACGAACAGAGGGACAGAGATAAAGTGTGCAACATTTGGAAAGGAATCCTAAATGTGTTTAGGTCTACCAGAGGCCAATGTGTATGTCGCATACTTCATTTGTGAATTCTGTATTTTATCATTTAATGTGTATCTGTGTATTCTTATGACGAATGAATGGAGAAATGAATGAATGAAACGCAGACAGGATGTTACCTAGGCATGCTTGACATGAAAAGGTAGCTGTTAATACGTGGAATCCCTTTTTAAGCATGAGTGATCGATATCAGTAATCAGACAGAAGTTAGATATCAAACTTTTGTCACCCCCTCTTTCGAACTGTGTTGAGTACATGTTAATATATTCAGAATATGCACTACGAAGGGACCAATGACAGGGAAGGGACCACCCGCATGCTCATGGATTGGCCCTCACACTTTGTGGGAGTGACGAAATCCCACAGGTTAAAACATGTTGCGCAGTTCAAAAGGGGGGCGCGAAACCCATCTGCAGCGAGAACAACAACATCAGAGGCTCAGCGCGATAACAACATCATCCGTGCACTCTCAAAGACTCGCAACCCTACATCTTAGAAGAAAGGAAAAGCAGCAGTGCAGCTCCGCACAGCAACGCGGAGAAACTCAAAACTTATAGAAGTTTAAGCCAGTCACAAGGACACCAGAAACCTGCTTCAAACAAGAGCATCCGCTGTTTGGTAACACAACTGTTTCCCTTCTTTGCTAACGGTGCCACCAAGTTTTGAAGTAAAGCTAAGGACAAATTCTCTGCTAAAGTGTTGCTTGCCAGTTGTGGTTTCAGAAGAGTAATAGCAAATGTTTGGGTAATCTCAGGAACTCCATTTCCCATCTTTTAGACTGTCTTGTGTATTGTGTTTCGAAAGTCAACATGACAATAGATCCTAAAGCTACCCTGCTCAGATAGGAAACCCCTATAGTTCTTTAGTTTGTTTGCCACAGATTAAAGTAACTGTTTAAATATACTTATTGATTAAGATGCTGGACATATTATTTAACTAAGTATATTTCATGTTTCAAACTTATGATAAACTGCAATCGAATGACTCTTTGAGCTCATTTGCATAGATTAACACTAGAGCTAATTTGAAGAAAAAAAATTTAATGTAAGATTGTTCCCCAAAATTGATTAATGAATTAATTTGTTAATTAATTTCCCTTTGATATCTTACATAGTGCCTTTAACAGTTCAGATTGTAGCAAAGCACAGAACATTATCAAGTAGAAGAACAGAGTGATGGTAATGTATAATGACAAGAATGCAGAGACAGTCTCACATGCGTTTATGACCTCGAGGTTAGATTATTGCAATGCATTATTGGGTGGTTGTTCTGCACGCTTGATAAATAGAGTATAGTTGGTTCAAAATGCAGCAGCTAGAGTCCTTACTAGAACCAGGAAGTATAAGCATATTAGCCGGGTTCTTTCAACACTGCACTGGCACACTATCAAACAGCATATAGATTTTAAAATCTTGTTAATTACTTATAAAGCCCTTAATGGCTCAGCTCCTCAGTACTTGAGCGAGCTCTTATCACATTATAATCCTCCATGTCTGCTGCATTCTCAAAACTCTGGCCATTTGATAATACCTAGAATATCAAAATCGACTGCGGGTGGCAGATCTTTTTCTACAATTTACCTAATACTGTTCGGGAGGCAGGCACACTTTAAATCTATATTAAAGACACATCTATTTACTCTGACTTACACATAACACACTGATACACATTTATTAATCAAATCCGTTAAAGGTTTGTTAGGCTGCATTAAATAGATCAGCCGGAAGCGGGAACACTCTCCTTAACACATGATGTACTTGTTACATCATAGAAAGGATGATCAGCACAAAGAGATGATCTTCATCGGAACACCTAGATGAGCTTCATGGACAGATTGCCGGATCCAGATGCACACACACAATAAGTCCTTACACAATCCAACGTGTTTAAAATTAAAACTGGAAATTAGGTGCTGGGCGTCCGGCTAGAGGAGAACTGGACCCAAGTAAGTCTGGTTCTCCCAAGGTTTTTTTCCTTGTCATGGATGGGGTTTTGGTTCCTTGCCGCTGTCACCTCTGGCTTGCTTAGTTGGGGACACCTGATTCAGTGATTTCCAGTGATTACCGTCATCTTGACGAAACTGTCTCTGCATTTGATAAATAAAGTTTAATTCTCGTCATTATACATTACCATTACTCTGTTGTTCTATTTGATAATGCTTTGCTACAATCTGTATTGTTAAAAGCGCTATATTAATAAAAGTGACTTGACCAGAGGAATAACTTAAGTATTTAATTAGTTGAGCTTTAGGCTGTTTGAGTTAGAGTGACAATGAGATAGAGATAGGAGGAAGATGAACAGATGGAGTTTGGCGTAGAGCGAAACAAAGGATGAAAAGAAAGACTAAATTTCTCAATGTTATTTACTTCTTTTGCTCTTCTGCATGTCAAACAGGCTGAGAGGAGAGATACAAATAAAAGGAAAATAACAGCCTCTGGCTCTGAGAGCTGAGTTCAACGCCTCTCTGTGAGCCTGGAGATGACCTTTAAGGCCACACAAACGCAGGGTGACGTGGCAGATTGGATACACAGTGTGTGCGTGTGTCTACACATCAGCCTACAATCTGTCCTCTAATTGATGCTCATTCTTTTCTTTCTATTTCTATAAGGATACTGTCTTGAAGGACTTTACTCTATATTAAAAGCAACAACAAACTCAATGGCTAATTTTTTTTCAACTTGTGAACTCCCCTACCCATGACAAAGGTCATACCCTGGACCTGGTGATTTCTAATGGTTCATTTGTGTCTCAGCTGTCAACTTCTGATTTAGGACTGTCTGATCATTGTGCTGTCTTTTTTAACTTGGACCTACCTGATATAAAAGTCTCCTCTTCTCGAATAATTCATTATCGCAAATGAAGATCTATTGAGCCCTCTGAATTTTCAAATGTTATTGACTCATCCTTAAGTTGTATTTTTCTCTCTCTGTTGATATGGATAACAGAATTTCTGAGTTGAATTCTATTCTCTTGTCTGGCCTGGACACATTGGCCCCCTTGAAATCATGTTCTGTCTCTTTTGTACGATCTGCACCTTGGTACAAGGATGACCTGCGTGCCATGAAGACCTTATGTCGTAAAATGGAGCGTGTGTAAAATGGTGGCGTGTGTTAGGGTTAACTGTTCATTACAAGGCTTGGAAAGACAGCTTACATGTATATAAGGATGTAATTGTTTCAATCAATCAACAAATTGATTAAAAATCATAACTTATCTACTGACCCTGCGTCACACCATCTCTGCAATACATTTTTGGAGTTTTTTTAACACCAAAATTTCTAATTTCTAACCCCTAACCCTCACAAATGATTTGTTAAAGGTTAGGTTTGTGAGGAGCCAGAGGTCAAACTAAGTCCGACCCCGGTTGTGCACTGGCCTACATTTCAATAGCCCACCTCGGTTCCTTCCATAGGAGGACCTACTCCTGACAAACCCTCCAATGTCTTATGTTCCTGTCTTATATGTGTTTTGTCTAATTTGGTCTGTGTCCTTAAATTTCGGGGGAACTTCTGGATCATAAAATGTACCACATCTGGTGACCCTCCTCATTCGAATATAGGGCCTCCCAGATGGATGTACTATTTCAGAGTCCATTTCTGTTTATATG